>NMRB01000002.1:1007732-1111725 GCA_002633025.1 Notospermus geniculatus | reverse complement strand
CGAAAATGACTTTCAGCTTATTACCTTTATGATTTCAATTTTCGCAAAGGCGCCCTTCGTTTCGGTAAAGTGCCATATCGTTCCGACAGTAACTCGCTTAACCTTTGTTCATTTCACAAGTGCAATTTTACTCGCCTACAACTTTTTAATCCCTCTTTGTTCATAATTTGATATTGTTTTCCTACTTCCGACCCTGAAAGCTTAATGGCTCAGTTAAAGCTCTGAGAGCCATCCAGGTTTTGACGTTGTTCCTGTTGGTATTAAGACAAAAAGATGGTGATGTCTTCTGTGAGTTCTAGCCTTGCGCTAGCACTGCTCCTAGTATTATAATAATCTGTTTAGTTTCGTCTCAGTTGGTTTGCTCAATCATATCGCTTTGTGGATGTTTTAAAGCGGATGACAAAAAGAAGGTAGCGAACAATCGACACGGCAAGAACGCTACACGATCTGACGCAGAGGAAAATTGAATTAAAAAAAGGCGAACCTGCTTAAAAATCAACGGGAAGGAATGATTAAGTCATAAGCCAAACTGACGAAGCCTACTTTGCCTGGGACTGGATTATTGTAATCTTTATGAGACAGCGCTCAGCAACCGTTTGAGTCTCTCACCCCTTCACTTGTTAGAACACTCAAAAAACATCCAAGACATCCTCGCCTCCGTCTTAAGCTTGTAAAACGTTTGCTGCGAGCGCAACACGAACTCTGATATTTTCGAGGAATTTTCGATATGATATCCATTAACTTTTTCACCGAGATCAAAATTAAATTTTTGCAACGTTAATGTCAGGCTCGTTCTAACGGAGAAAAACTTCACAAAGATTCAAGCTTATAACTGTTTCTAAATCCGTGCTTGATGCGTCAGCTATTCAAAACAATCACAGGAGCTAGTATTAACATCGCTTTGTTCTTTGGAGATTTTCTTCCCTGGATTGTTTGAAAGGCGTTTCGTCATCAGCTTAGTTTTAAGTTTACCAGTTCAGATGGTATAAATTGTGGAAAGTGCGATATGTATACTGTTATTTCACTTTTCTGCAACAGATGATGTTGCTGACGACCTAGAATAGTGTTGATCTGAATCCGACTGAAGGGCAGAAGTGTGCCACCGAATCAGATTATATGATAAGGCCTACTCTACAAATGTTACCATGCCAGGGCTCCCCCTCCCCCCCCCCCCACACACACATCAAATGAAATTTCACTGAGGCGATCACCTTTATCAAGTCTTACCTACAATTCTGCAGTTGGTATAAAATGCAGGTTGCAAATTGACCTGCAAGCAATATAGTGACCATTGGACACTTTATACCAACCTGCAATTTTATACCATGAAAAGTTTACGTACAGGACCAAGCAGTCCTATTTTACTACATGTGTATCGCTTCTGTTCCAAAATCATTTCAGTTGGGCGAAGTAATCCTTCACGAATAAGTCCGTCACCTCTGTGACAATTGTTACCATTCTTAGCACATGTTGTCAGATATCAGAGTACATTTTGTATATACGTAATGTCATGAATAGGATAATCAGAGGTTAATGATCAGCAACACTATTCGAAATCACCGTGCATTATGGAAATAGGTTTCGATCAGACCTTTTACCACCTCAGCATTTTCTTTTAATTGTCTTTGTAATTACCTCGACAACTGTATTAACCTGTCGCTTAACCCCCTCACAACTCGACCTCAGAACTACATGTACATGTACAAGGGAAGTTCTGAGAGCTTAATCCCCCTCCCCGCAGTGGAGACTTCTGCTAGCCCTCGTCTCCTAGTTACAATCAACCCGAAACGATAACGATACGTTCTCTAAAACACAGGAGAAAGCATTTCAGAAGTAGGCTACACTTGTAACACTCAAGGTATCACGGCAAAAAAACACAGTGATGTCCTTTCCATTTCCCATCTTGCCCCTTCCTTTGACAACAATTCTTGCCCCGTTGGCAACAATGACCATGACGGAATCCCTTTCACCATGAGACCCACCCTCCTTTCCCCCTTTATACATTGAATGCGCCTCATGGTACCTTGGTTTACTTCCGTCTTCTCCTAAGTGTGATACATTTACTCAACTCAATCATCTTGCTTCGAGAGAACGATAGCTTAGGTTTCAAAAGATACGATTTTTCTACCTAATTGATCCGAGCGCAAACACGGAACAGGGCTAAAATGCCGAGCTAAGTGCCGCCGTTGCTCGCTTCCTTCAAATTCTCGATTGCTTAATTGATTCACTTTCACACTTGATTTAGTCTGAGAAGGGCTTGAAAATTAATACTTTTGAAATTTTAGATGTTGCCCCGAGTCTGAAACTGCGGCGGCTATTCATTGGCAGCGAGGATTGAGACGATGTCTGGGAAAAGTTGACAAGGAGAATAACCAACCCATGCACTGAATATGAAACATCACGGAGTGGGGGTTTACTGGTTGGAAATATCTTAGACATCCTTACGTATCATACGGAGGGGGCTAAAAAATCGGTGCTTTGAAGTGCGCAGGTTGCGTGTTTGGTCCCAACTTGGCGCCGAAGTGTTTGCTGTTTTTCTCACAGGCGGATGGTCGAATCTTACGTCTTCAACAATTGTGTTTACCAGACAGCTGAGATTTGGTTATAAAGCATACACCGAGAGAGAAGGGCGGCGAATATCACATAAAAGGTCAGATTTTTTGCCATCACAATATCGCCATTCCAAGGCAAACTGTATAAGACCACGCGACGTGTGGACAACATAACTTTATCACCTTATGGCACCTGTTGTTTGAGGTGCTGTTTCCTTCCCTATCTGGAAATGAGGGAATCCTGCAGCCCACTGCCCTCCTCCCATTTCATGACCGTATTATCTTGGACATATTTGTCAAACAACGTTCCTACTGGTGGTTGCATGTATGTACGTTTCTCATGTTTTGTTGTTGATGTTGTGGTTTCGCGATATTTCCACGTCTGCCGGGCATCCAACGGCCTTGGCACGAGTTCGACGGCTTTGCTCCAACACTTGTCATTCCACTGTGGAGCTAAGTTAGTCATTGGCACGATCCAAACCCCTCAATCAAGAGATGATTAAAACAAACGGGTATTCCTGTTAATTTTCTCATTTGCAATTACAGCGTAAATGTTTCTACACAATGCATGTCAACAAGCAAAATTATCACCAAATGGGTGCATTAATGGAGTCATTTTATTGCAATAATACTTAATGTGCGTAAACATATTTACGTGTATCTCCTGTAGGATACTTGATACCACTACCACAATCAAATCAATCAGTGATTTCAGAAAATCTTGACGACTGTTTTGTGTCATTCCCAATATCATAGTCAGGTTTGAAAGAAACACATCCGTTTTTGTCCATGGAGTTCAAACTAGGGTCATTAAAGTAATGATGAATAACTATATATCGACATGTCATGAAAATATGTTTGAATATCCGCCATCTTTTTGTTTATACGTCGATCGCCATGATTGCAACCATCAAATGAGAACTGAACTGTTTGACTTTTTCGAAGTGTACAGCGCGTTGGTTCGAACGTCTTTGACGGGATAAGGTTGTCTTGCAACATATTCCAGCTCACAAATGAACCGCGTACCAACCTCCACCTCCTTCAGACGTCTTCCGCTCACTCGATAAGCTCTCAAGCGCTTCTCTTCATCTCAACTGCCCCACGATATCGGAGCCAACTTTAAAGTGGGAGATATCACCGAAAATACTGATAAACTGTAAAATTAGCATGATTGTTTCTTATTTAATAAACGTCAAGTGGCTTGGAGCAAGTGCATGAACTCCAAAGGTTTCATCATTGCTTTACTATTGGAGAGAATTCAGTCGAGTCAATGCAGTGGGTCCGAGAACATGTCAATAGAATTACCACTGCCGTGCACTTCAAAGCCATCTAAACTTTGACACAGCGATCTAGATAACTTGTAAGGCGAAATGTGTAAACTAAATGTTGATTGGATGAATATAATTGAAAAATATGAAAGGTCAGTAAAATGTTTATTTGGTGATTACTTGCTTTTCCTGTTTTATAAACGTATTCGTTTTGTAACACTGGTAACTTTACAGAGTTGATCCGGTAACGATGAAGCTTTTCAAAAAACATAATGGCGACACTGGGCCAGTATCTGAAATATACAAGGGTATAGTCGGCATGAAACAAGTCGGTGAATTTCAGTTTTTACGTATACCAAATGGATTTCGCCCACTCTCCCTAACGTCGTGTGACTGTAATGTCAGATTAGAAGAGAAAGAGACAACGTACAGTACATGTATAGTATTGATCGCGTTGCGCCACCACTAGCTATGAAGTTTAATCATGAGATGATATATGGTTTTTTAAGTCATAAATAACACCCTTGATTCAATAAAATCAATCTATACCTGAAAAATCGCATCCTAGTCAATGATCGTCCGTTATGTCACACTTGGCGCGTGAGGTTGTGAAGGTGAACAGAGGGATGGGAATCAGACCGGTACGTTTCAATTTTGAAGAAAGATTTATGTGGTCTGAGTTAGAGTAATTCATTGCTCTCATTCATTCGTCACGTTCAACGTGATGCCGATTGCCATTCGGGAATTGCCGCCACTGTTCGGCGGTATAATGACGTCACCTCCGCTAAATCAAAATTTAAAGAACAAATACACAAACGATCGAAGCATCAAAAAAACAAAAGTAGACATTGAAACTACAGTATCAATGGACTCTATAGTCTGATATGCACGAAATCACCCAATCATGTTCATTATCCTTCGCTGGTCAAACCTATACATGTATACATACATGTATAATATATAGGATACATACATCTTCTTTTGAACGATTACCAATTCATCTGAACACTTAACATGCACCGACATTGTATCCCGAAATATTGGCAATACTCAGGATACATGTAGCTGTAGGATTTATACAGCATGATATTAGGACCAATGAGCTTGCAAAAATCAGGAGCAAAAATGAAATACATGTATAGGGTAGATTTTGTTTGGTTGTACCAGTATATTGCTTCAATTAATGACGCTTTCTTGCTCGAGATTGTTTTTGTGTTTGTTCTGGTGACAGTTTTCAACCGTTACCGACCTCTATAATACCAGATCAATCATTAAAATCATTCATGACAAACTAAAACAACCGTTAAGTTACCACAGGCATGGCAGCTCACGCTCATCCATAAAACATGATATAAACTTTGGTAAAGTTGATCTTCCTGTTCTGGCGTTCCAATGCAAGTACGTCAGGTTATAGCCAATTAAATCACAAGCAAATGACCCCAAGATCAATCATGAACACCCAAAACCTTTGACTTCAACTTCTGCTTTACAGCGACATCATGGGCAAATGAACAAGCGTATCAAAATAATAAACAGTTTAATATGATAGGTTTCAGCATGGTGTTTGAGTTTTACAACATTTTATAGAAATAGCTCTACGTTATGGAGATTATTTTTTGAATATTTTATGCGTCATATTTGATGCATGCTCGCCTCGCTAGTTTACTTTGTTTGCAGGTGTAGCAATTTAAATGGCTAGTTTTGTCATGATATCACTTAGCTTAAAATACACTTACATCAACATTTCACAGTGACAGATGCTTTTTGGGAAACAATGACAAGATATATCAAGTATACTGGTGTTACCATGTGAATCAAACACAGACCTTCATGTAGTCTAGGCCAACACGCCAATGGTATACCCAAGGCACCTATAGGATCATTTTTTGAGACAAAAGGCAATGCATAAATCATTCATCTTTTTCCCAACCACGACATTCATGAAGGCCTGTCTGCCCAATTACAAACTCGTAATCCAGCTTGCCCTGGGTAGTTATCCATCGGACCAATCAGATTGTGTTATTTTGAGGCTAGATCGTATGGTGTCTTTGCTAGTAGAATCAAACGCCAGTCAATGCCAGTAGGCCTGATAAATGAGTCTAACGTTCAGCTTAGGACTTCGCCACACTTTGGATGCTTAGTCTCCGGGCTGCATGCTTGGCGTCGACGTTAATTAACTGTAGAAGACAGGTAGCGGAACCCGAGCACTCGGCATGCCAACCCCACAACTTCTTCTCACCCAATACGCTTTAACTCGTAATTCATTTCAACTCTAATTGACTAACACCAACCGTACACCGAAGCTTAACTTCAAAAGTCATTCCACGTGAAATATTTTCAAGTCTCACTTGAAGTAAATCTTATTAACATACTAAAACTCCGTCTAGTTAACGCTGTGATGAATGAGCTAGTCACACTGACGACATGGTAAAAGCCTAAGGTGCTAAGAAATGCCACCAAATGGTTTGAAATGTCGACTTCGTTCTGTAACTTAATCAGTAACTCCTACAGTACGGCTGCTTTTCTTGCCACCAACTCCTGCAATACGGCTGCTTTTCTTGCCATCAGAAAGCTGAATACTTGTGTATCGTTAATCACACACATGTGATGTACTGTCTCCACCAACCCGCAGAAGTATTTTACGGTTACTCTAAAATGCACTGACGTCGGGTCAAACCACCAAGCCTTGCCTCAAGCTTCTTCTTTTTCAAGAATATCTTTCCAGCTGATGACCGATGGGCCTACTTTGTTTTGCTTGGCCTCTTCAAGACTTTCTCCTTACCAAAAATTTCCAAATCGTTGCTTTCTGCACTATATGATCTTATTTTTTCTACCCCACAATATCAAATCTCAGTCTCGTAGACATTTCGGGAGGCACGTTCTTGAAAGATTTGACTCTCTTCAAGACTGATCCAATCTTAGACCCTTGGGACATAACGTTTTGGACGGCAAATCGTTGTTTAGGCAACCTTCATCACGCGCACGGTAATTGGAGTTGTCCCCTCTCCCGCTCTTGGGAGTTAAATACAGGGTGTCGTCTTCCGCCATCGTGTCAAATTGAATTAGAAATAACTCACAAAGAACTTTTAAATGCCAGTTCATTTCTGAGGAAATGATCAGGTGGGTTTCATCATTGGTTCATTTTGTCATGGGGTAAAAACAAAGGGAATTGTGAAACACCTTTCCGTGTTCTCCACCTTCTTTGCAACAATTATGCAAATCCTGATCAAAGTGTTGGCTGCTTTGTCCTATCTTTGATGCCGTTAGAAAACGGGAAAAGGATATTAAATGGGCGTGTTTGGTATCAGATTTTCAGGTTTTTATCCACCACCAAGCCTTCGTTTCCCATCATAGATAATTTTCTTCCGCAAAAACCAATAATGCTTTGATATATCAAAGCTACCGCTTAATTCGACAAAGACAGCACCCCTGACGCTTTCATCAAATTTCAGCCGTCGTATTTTTGGGTAGACACCATCGCGCGGCGTTGGCGACTTTTGTAAGAAGGTGCATCATTAAAGGGGGTGTTTTCACGGTGTCGCGGAGATCCAGGGATTTGAATCTAACCGCCGATTTTTGAAAGCAATTTAGATTCAAAGACTAGGTAACGAACCAGTGCAGAAAGAGGGCCGACTTTGAGATCGGCGTTCAGTTTCACCGCAGGACCATGAATTTGGTAACGTTGAGAGGAAGGTTACTCAAATCGTCCTGTAATTTTCTTATAACGAAAATAGCTCAAATGTTAGTAAAAAAGCAGTGTCAAATGTATTCAAAGGTTACTGTTTCGCTGCATTCTTGACACTAACGTGTCCAGACAACTTCTTATGCCGTGTTCGTAGGAGCAAACCATTAATATTATTAAGCATAAAAAGTGAAGATTTTGGGCGTCTTGTTCAGTGAAACGGAGCATGAGAATGTCTGACACCATCGGAAATGTTCGGTTTTTCACGAATACTTGGCCACCAACACCTACTCTTCTGTCAACATCTTGACGTATTAAACTTATTTATAATTCAACTGAATGAATGACGACATAGCGAATGAAATAGCTTTGGGGGTGTATGGCACCATTTGTTCTCCCAACACATACCCTGTCAGCAGGCCTACGGGCTATTATGTGGGAGGTGGGAGCTAACAGAAGATACACCATTGAAGAGTATCAAAGTTGCCTGACAGATTTGAAAAATTCCTAACAAAAGACTCGATGAAACAAGAAAAGATTTTTGAGTAAGATGGTGATTTCGATCTATCTGGCGAAAGACGGTATTGAAGGTTCGGCACCGAAGCGCGGCGCTGGGGCCAAACTTGGCCAGACAGGCGCCACCGTTGTTAAAAGGCATTCGGCCTTTTTTCATAGGTCTCTGCACCATAAGTTATACTGAATACACACAGCGATGAATCCCGATCTCCTGACAATGGGCATATCAGTAGATTTTCTTGCCCGCAGGAACGACGATTTACTAAGGGGTATACCATGATCTCGACTTGATTCGACAATGGTGGGGAGACACCGCTACGGTAGCTTTGTGTGGCGAAAGACAGGTTTGCATGGTAAGAGGGCGGGGAAAGAAGAATAGCTCTCCCCCTAGGAACACCTCTCCGGAAAGCTTGGCGTTATTGAGACTCACAACAAAGCAATGACCATTGTGGTATTTACCGAATCCGTGCTTAAACGGGATGCAGTATGGCCTGTTTTAATGATTGCCACAATAAGGGAGGTCCGTGTGTTTGTAAATCGTTTGTTTGTGCTTTCAAGTTGAATTATATTGAAAGCTCTCAAATCCGTTACAGTATTATATTCACTAAAAGGGTGTTCCACTTGAGATTTTTGACTTCTGGGACACATAACAACACTCGGCGAAGGGTTACACTTCAACTGCTTTGCTCCCGGCATACCATCTTGGCATTTGCAATTATCAGGAAGCATTTGGAGGGGTTGCATCTTAATGTTCACTGGTCCCGAATTCAGTGCAGTGACCAAACGTGGGCGGGCACCAACATTGAAAGGAAAGTTTCTTTCTTTCATGATGGTCAAGATTATGTAATTAGTCATGTCCCCCCCCCCCAATTCTGCTAGTACACGTGAAGAGAAAGAAATTTCCTGAATACCTCGGCCATCAAATTCCATTTTACTTGTATTACTCAGTTTCAGCATCAGCTTTCACAGATCACAAATCTAGTGCCATTTACAAAATCAGGAGGTGAATTGCATCGCTGTGTCAATAAGGTATCTGTCATTCCCACCGGGTTTTTTCGCGAACTTGACACTGAAATTGCATTTCCAGAATGAGAAATTGACATAACCGTCATGATATAGACTGCTTCACGAGGCATTTGATCCAATCGGTTTGGATTTTGTTACCAATTCTCCACTGAGTGACAGCCTCCCTGGCCACTTAGACTTCAGCCGTCAACCTAGCTTGGCCGACCATCTGTGTTCGGTTTACCAATCAAGTACACTACACCTTAATCGTCCAATAGCCATTTTATTTGATGTATCCCAGATTATGCATAATGGAGTAAGGAACTATAGTTTGATGACAAATGACACCACACTCCGTTTGCCAGTGGGTTCTATAAGCTTACCACTTCGAAAGTGCTAGGTTCAGATTTATTTAGAGAACCTGGATTGTAAAGGCTGACTATTCTTTTCCATAAGACCCGTCGCTCTCCTTACCATGAAGTGGCTTTAAATTCATCAGTCGAAACGCGTCCTTCTCTTTCTTTCAGACTTATAACCGTCTGAAACTTTTTCGAAAAACTTTTTAAAAGAGTTCTTTTACATCCCACGAGGTACTCAAACGACTGCCTTGATTGTCGATGACGGCTCACCTACTTGCCTTTCACCCTGCCATCGAAGGGAAAATTGCCGTAAAAGCCAAAGTAAGATGCTTTCCAAGTCCCCTGTCAGCGGTAATGGAGGATTAGGCGTGAAGAAGAGACACCGGGAAATCTCCCTACCCGGATCTCGGCAGCTCAAGCACGTTTCCTCCCGTTACATCAGGCACCGTCGAAGGATCATACCACACGGCCTACGAGTTCTCAACTCGAGGAGCCGCATCCTAATGGAATGGCCATTCTTAAGGAGAAAAAAGCGAAGATATCTGAACGTTTGGGGTCTTTTTCGTTGTATATATGAGTGGGCATACTTTAATCTCCTGTCTTCATGACAAAAGAAGATCTGCATGGGGATTTCTGGTCTGCCCGTTTTTTGAATCAAAACTTTTTTTTGAAAAGATTTTGCTTAGGCTGAGATTCTCCCATTTGTTTTCAAATAGTGAAGGAAAAGTCAGTTTTCAATTATCCTCATTTCCAGGCAACAAACGAATTTCTTGTCAATTTTACACTATCCTTATTATACGACTAATTAGCAGCCGATTTCGAGACAAACATTACATTTCTATCAATATCTTTTAATTTACGTGCTTGATGTTAACGACAGTAAACAACTAAGCGATTTCATACCTCCATTCCTATTTCAAATCATAATTGCTGAAAAGCAAACTTCCCTTAAATCCTTCGTCGCTAGAATACACGCTGTAAATTAATTCTCAAGAGAGACTGTATATACCTAAAGGCTCTGATTACGTGAGAAAAAAGTCGTGGTATGTCAATTTCTCCGGAAGTGCTCGTCATGTGACCCAGTCTCCTTACCGCCTGTACTCGTAACTTTCGTCTGTATCCAGGCGATGCAAAGTTACAAGTCTCCTCCGAAGCAGGAAGTGGCCTTCAAAAGAAGCAACATGAAAAATGTCATTTAAAATTGCCATTAGTCAACTTTGTTTTTGTTCTTATCCCAGTCGGATTGGTGCCGAATATGAGGGTCCACAAGTGGTCCAACGGCAGCCAGGGCGCGAGCGACACTTAGAGATCGATGCCGGCTAGCGCCACCCGGTCTACAAGCCGGTGTAGTTCTTCATTTTAATTCTAATAATTCTCAACTTGCGTGAATTAATGGACCCGCCGATTGGTGAGCAAACTTTACAATTGCCTCACTGCCCTGAAAGCTTCGATAAGATCTGCTCGCCTCATGAACCACCCCATGTCCTAGTTGGCACCTTTTTAATATCGTCCAAGAATTGCCATTCGATGTTTGGTTGTCATATTTAACATGAGACATTGTGAGATTGGTGCATATTCCATGAGGAGGTAACGCTCATGTATGCCATGTTGGCGCCACCATTCAAGTCTAATTGCTCTCTCGCAAATAGCTTTATACCACCACTCGCATTGTGACCATAACTGCTGCTAATCAACTCCGGCATGCACGATATTGACGAACTTTACCGAAGACTGCAGACGATGGACGATGCCCCTGGCATTCAAAAATCTTACAAAGCGGAAATGATATCATTTTTCCTGCATTAGCTTTGTCTATGAGGTCATCTTATTTCGACGTCAGGGAACGAAACAAATGATGAATCCG
The DNA here is from genome assembly GCA_002633025.1 of Notospermus geniculatus. NCBI lineage: Eukaryota > Metazoa > Nemertea > Pilidiophora > Heteronemertea > Lineidae > Notospermus > Notospermus geniculatus. The sequence goes on along the minus strand of NMRB01000002.1, from coordinate 1,100,479 downwards.
CCTTGGCCGATTCCTCCCGAACAATTCCGATCTCTGCCGAGCCACGATCACCATGTGTGTTCCATCTTCTGTCATGTAACCGAACGTCAAGAGCTCTTGATTTTTTCCTTCGATAATGATTTGGTCCTTTCTTCCTGTTCACTGCTGGTGGCTACGTGTGTGACATTGTTTGAGGTCACAGAAAACCCACCCCCAATTGGAATTATGCTTGTACTTGTGATTTTAAGAGGTCCTTACGTCAAGAGGAAAACTACTTGCACTTATTTGGAGTGGTTTGTTGGTGAAACTAGACGGCCGTCAGAACCTCTCCTTCTACGCTGTCAGTGAAGAGACAACTACAAATTGGACGCGATGGGTTGGAGAGCTTCTGTTTCTGTCACTTCTCAGTGTTTACCATTTCCGGGCTAGAAAAAGTTACCTCACGCTGCGCAGTTTTTTTAGTCGAGAATTATAAAGAGAATACATTTGTTGTGCTCGTGCGGTATTACAGTCTGTCGGGAATTTGGCATTCAGTCTTCTACATGTATATGTGCAAAAAATGATTAAATCTAGATGATTTTCATCAGATACATGTAAGGAAATACATAAATTGAAGACAATACTCCGAGATTCTGATGATCGGAATTACATTGAACGTACACGTAATACCTACTAATGCAGTACATGTACTTCGGGTTTTGTCAAATGTAGCTGTGATTTTTCACACACCACACAATCAAAGATCATTATTCTTATTTTTTCAGAAATGGAATTCAATATCTTGATGGTTGTAAAACAATGAGCATCGATGGCAACTAGCTTCAGAATTCGATGCATGCCATCTGGCAATAAAATGTCGTATTTACCCTCCTCTCACGGGCAATGAGTAAAGGGGAATAATGATTTATGCCTGTTTGTTTTGTAATTACTTTTGATATGCAAATTTCTCCTCTCTCTTTTGGGGTCGAGCAGTTTATTTACCACATACATGTATTTGTATTATTGGAACTGGCTGACATCTTCTGCTGGGTACGGGAGTATGGGGGTAGTCTCACCTCATACGGGAGTATGGGGGTAGTCTTACCTCACGACCTTTGTCGTTCATTCGTCGAAAGGTCGTTGACACTTGGAGTGGCAATGAAGTTCGATAAAATGCACTTTTTCCTACTTAGTGGCTTGGCTACTTGGCCGTGCACTGCACGTGGACAAAGCCTAGATATCAGTCAAACATCAATATGAGGTACATGTACTACCGATTGTATCTGATGGAAGCAGAGGGCAAACAAAATAGGATACCTGTTTGCCTGGAGAGGGAAAGGTTAATATGAATTGTTTTTATCACGAACATCTTAGTTCGAAACATGATATTTCTCATGAAAAATTAAAATTCATTTAATGGAGTCAAAGTGTCCATGGTGTAGAATTTCAAAATCTTCATGCACTTCGATATCATGATTGGAGACGCTATTATGAAATATCGCATGTCGTGCCGAAGAAGGCACAAGATGTTTCCCTCTCCCGCAGCTAGAGTTAAGCCCTACATGCTAAGCGCGTACCCTCTCCTGTGACAAAGAGTTTAGCACACAGCAGTTGCTTGACCTCCTGAAGTGCTAAGATCCGCCAAGGGATATGTAGATTCCCTCACAGGAACACTCCCCGTTTAGTTTCTGACGCGTCACGCGCTGTATGGGAAAAGACGACGTAAGAGCTATTAGGCATCACGAACTTCAGAAAATGGCCTTACAGAGAAGTCAACGGTGGCGGAAATGTAATAAAACAACAGACTTGTTCTTTGCACAATTAAAATTGACTTATCATGACTCGCCGATATCAAGTTGTCCACTCTATAGTGTCATTCGAGAGTTGTCATTTGACTTAGACCCCAACTGTGGCCAGTTTCGCCTCTCTCCACACGCCATACCTGCCGAATGAGCGGTACTAAGACATGTAAGAAGGTACTTGTCGTAGGAATCGATACACCACCTAATTGTTAGTGTAGGATTGCTTCCCTTGGTGACGACCAACGACTCGCCAAGAGGTTGGCATGGCGTGCAAAGCGTAATGGCCGCCCTTCAAGTAGCAAATCAGAGTTCATCAATAAGTTTCAATTAATCCACGCACCTGATTTTCGCCTGATGATGGTCGCTGTGCAATTTTCCATGTTTTGGAAGAAAAAAATGAATATTGCATGCATACACCCCATTGGAAAAGACAACGAAAGGAATGTTGACGGAAGCTTATGGCATCCGACCTCATGCAGGGGGGTCTCATGTTGTCCCTGACCAGACATGAGTGGCGCGATATGTTGACCTTGACTCGAGGCCGAGGACGAGCATTCGCGAATTTCGTACGAATCCCCAGTAAAGTATGAATGAACAACCGTTCCCATTCCTTTGTTTCTGACTTTTTACCCTTCATAATCACTGAACTGGCCGGGCAATATCCTACCAGAGGTTTCCTTGCCAGTTCTTGAAACTTCATCACAACGATTTTCGTTCCAAAGAATATTCGTCATCAAGTACGTGTACAACAACACAGATATTCACAGATATTCTACTCTTTTCTCTTTGCAGACGATATTAAATTCGATGCACAAGTATCAACCTCGTTTCCATCTAGTCAGAGCCAACGATATACTCAAGTTACCTTACAGTCAGTTCAGAACTTATGTGTTTAAAGAAACAGAGTTTATTGCCGTTACTGCATATCAAAACGAAAAGGTAAGTTGCCTCCACTCTCAAAAGGTTTTCGTGCCTTGTCATTGCTTTCAGTGTAAAAATCAAAACGTATCTCACCATGATAAGGTTTGGTGTCATAGTTAGTCAGCGTTCATGGTATGGTTAAAGGAATCATTCATGTCACATCGTCGGCTAAGGCCCACAAAGTGAAAAATCGTTTCTTCTAATTTAAAGGTCAGTTTTTCTTCCACCGTCATCAAGATTCTTTCTTGATGCCAGTTTCCATTATCGAGGTCGGCAAGATTCTTTCATTTTGGTGCCAGCAGAGCCCAGTGACGAACACCGTGTCTTTCTACCACATCGGTTCTCAAAGAAAAACACCATCACCGACCGTTACTACTGACTAAGGCCTGTCTCTTTCCTAAGAAAGAAGTTGCAAGTAAAGGCCAGAGACGGTGTTACCACTGACTCTACTCGGTGTAAAGTTCTCATCCTTATCCTGCCAATGATGACAAGAGTTGTCTGTTTGTGGTACTTATTTCTGTGAATATAACAGCTATTGCTGTCGTTGTAACGCTATCTTTAGGGAGCAGTAATACCATTTGGTATACGTGAGATGGTCCTTTTACATGTAGCTTTGTCTACAGAATCTTTCCTTGGGGAGACGGATAGTTCTGATGATGTCCTTAAAATGTTGATCCACTCGATACGGCAGATCCGACACACAGGCTACTTTTTTCCTCTGTTTTTCGTCAGAGGCTTAATACAGGGAAATGGTATTTTCCTTCGTTCGTTTTTTCTCCAAAATGCTCGAAAATAAGGAACTACCATTCATATTGTTTCAACCCATGCCAAGCGGCTGTCACCTGAACGGTATATCTGCACTCACATGTATCTATGATTGATTCCGATGAGATCAATAGCTTTATAGTTAAACGCACGCCTCCCCTGTGTATGTGTCAGTGCATTATATGTGCATTCAAGTTCAGTGAATAGGCATGGTCCATCGTCTGTACATGATAACGTTGCAGTCAAAAAAACTTGACGACCTCTCGAGTTCTTTCACAGTTGGAAGATGAGTATCACTTTCTGCTTCAACGCGGGATACGTGAATACTCGCTACTGATCACGCGAGCATTTTGACACATTCGTGAATCAGTCCCGAATGCTTGTCGCCGCGTTCTCAGTCTAGCACCAGATAGCTAGGCTCTTGGTTTTCATCTTCGGCGTCGGTCCGAGATGAAGAACTTTAGCCTAATCATGCAGAATTCTCCAGATCGTGTAATCAACCTCCTTCTGCGTTCTCCAGTGCACGGTATTTGACTTCGGTTGCGTGACAAAGATTTCTAGGCGCCAGCGAATGAGACCGACAGCAGAGGCAGTTACAATGTACACGCCTAATGTACACCGTACAAAGATACGCTGTGCATCGCTGTTGTTCCTGGCGCGAAATGAACTTATCTGGGCCAAAATGACGCCATTTTGAAATCCGTCTGCAGAAATACCGTAGCGTTGGATAGCCAATACCCTATCAATCTTCCCCGTGGGTTCAATTTTAAATTTTGTTTGTGTACAAAAATACATTTCCTTCAACTTTGTTACAGAACAAAGATGAAAAAAGTAACGAAAGTTAACTAGTTGGAGAATTTGTCCAACTCGTTTTGTTCCCAGTCGCGATTGAGACGTTACTCCCCGCCACGATTCCGTTGTTGATTTACTCATTTCATTCTGAAACTATCAGAAGCGATGACTTTGAGTAAAGCGAAGCTTCAAACAGAATCTGCGAATGAAACAAGGTCTATTAAGAATCTCTGGCAAATAGGCATTGTAGTCTGATGAGATTGGCAAACCTGACGCCGCCTTGGTTTCGCTAATCGACAGTCGCTTCCCCGCATCCATCTGGTAAATGTAGTCAAAAGTCTATTTGGCTAGCTTTGTGCTCTGACGAATTGTGTGTGTTTTGACGCCGCTTATTGGTCGTGATAATGAAGTTCTCAGGATCAATACGATACCTGCCGAAAGAGAAGGGACATAAAAGAAAAGGCAAACGGAAATTTAGCATGTCTCAGAAGAAATCTCCACTTGGTGGCAAATTGAACTTGGGAATCTAAACGCAGCTCAGTGAGGAGTCGTATTCGTCACAATGGCACGACAAGATAGGGAAGAGAATAAGATGACTTTTTCATGGCGCGCACTCCTTTGCAAACACCGTCATCAAAAGGCTTGTTATAGATGAACGGATCCTCTACACGAGGAGATGTCATAATAGACGCGTTCTTCTCAAGCTGGGCCATTTCGCTCACCATGCTGTCAGGTTGAGCAAAAACGCTACAAGTCCGATGTTGATTCCTGTTTGTCATCGAATCTGAGCTCTCTGGCAAAAGAAGGTCTTCACTCCATGAATGGACACGGAAATTGATGTCGTGGGCCAGTGTCATCTGAAAGGTTGCCAGACGCGTAAGGGATGTCTCTCGACTCCGACACTTCATTTCCCTATCAGCATCGCGTTGTATTGTTCCCTATTGTTCGCCGGGAATCTCCGGGGTGAGATAGCGGGCCAACTCGAGACAAAGCCGTGCAAAAATAATTACCATTTCGACAATATCAATGTTGTCAGTCTTAAGATGTCTATTTTTGAGGTTGTTGGCAACTCGGCATGATGTCGGTTCTTCATCCGGAATTCTCCATCAGAATCCTAACTCGAAAAGAAGAACCCTTCACAATGTGATATAGGATGAAGGTCATAATCTTTGAACTCTGCAATCACACCATGGGTCCCTGCGTCTCTTGCCACGGGGCTTGCGCGAAAAAAAACTTCATCTGCTGCGACTATTTGTTACGAAGTCTTCTTTTTGTGGAGGCGACTTCCTCGGCATTGTCAGACTCACTAAGGTCATTAACTGATTGTTATGAAGCGCCAAATGTCTCGTGATGAAACAGGAAGAAAACCTGGGCCAATTCTTTTCATGGACTGGAGTTCCATGGCTTTAATCTTCACAAAACGAATGGTATTCTTACTTAATATAGTCTGCTGTAGAAATCACCGAGACATCTTCCAAGAGAAGATATCATCGACATTGTTGAGTTGGATTTTAGGGATTCTGCAAAGTGTACATGAAGTACATGAACGTGTACATGAAGTATGGACGTTGCTCATTTTATGGCAACATGCCATTCTACTACTTTTTTTGCATGAATGCTGCCCGAGGAGCATGAAAATTTGCTTAATGATTGAAATGTAGCACCATTTAGAACTGCATATTCTCATGACTATCTGAATACAAATATCTCCAAATGATGTGAAACAACAGACGTCATAATTTGGCTGTTTCTGTGCCAGACTTTTATGCGGCGCTTGTGTGGCCTACTACCTCGCTTTTAGGGAATTACAGTGACATGATAATGACTTAAATTGCGGAGTAGCGTCGGGCGTGCAGGGCTTTTGGCGCCTAACTTGCGCATAATCTTCGCAAACCATTCAGAATTTATTTCAGAGTTTACCCTAACAGGACACCAGACGGCAAAATCATTGCCGTACGCATCTAACAATACTAAACTACAGCTATAAATCACTCGACGCCAGAAAGGTCAACCACTGGTTTCGCCTGCATCAAAAATTCAAAACTGGCTGCTTTCGCCAGCACAAACATAACCTGTAGTTACAGCGTAATTATACAAAGCAACACATTTCTGCCAGATAATTGTCTTTTGTCGCCATCATTACTATACTCATTGTTTAAGCTGGGGTATTTTCAATGATACAGGTTGATGATGTGTCATAAATTCCCGGTTTTATACAAAGCCATCTCCGTCTAGTCTGGGTTTCGTGACGCCTTCTTTTCACGGGTTTTAAAACACCATCCGCCTAAAAATGCCGCCCCCTAACACATTAAAGAACCCAGAGGACTTAATAACCTGTGCAACAATGGCTTGATGGTGCTAGGGCTTGTTCAAGAACCCATTTATTACCCAGTGCGTGAATTTAAGACATTGTAAGGACAGACGGCTTTTCTAGGGGCTCATCTTTTTGCCATTACCTTTCTTTTAGTGTCGTGTTTGGAGTTGATAAAACCGCCATCAAGGAACTGTCCATTTGACGTTGATGAACCACATAATCTTTGCTATGCTAGAAAGCAGTGCTTCGTGGGTTCGAATCCCGCAAGAACTGCTACATGTGAATGCATTAACTAAAATACTCAAAACTTCTGCATCATTTTCTCTTTCCAGATTACTCAGTTAAAAATAGATCACAATCCATTTGCCAAAGGGTTCCGAGATACCGGAAGCGGAAAGAGGGAAAAGAAGTAAGTACCGGGCAAAATTCAACATGGCGGACGCCGAGCGCGCTAGTACCTTCCACGAGAGTTCGTCTCATTTTTATCAATCGGCATTTCTCGCCCGAGGTTTGTTGGTCATTGTTATTTCATATTACGACAGAAAGGTCATGTTTGGAATGGAAACCAAAGCCTTCGATTGAACTGAATAAGTGCGAGCTACACAGCTGATGACAGCGCGATACAAGTCTTATATGAACTGTTATGACCCATCCGACGCGTTCGTGCTTCTTGTCCCAAGAAATCGAAACCTTTAACGAGTTATTCCTATACAAGTGACCAGAATTCTAGTAGCCTGCTATTAGTCTGGCCAGAGCTAATGACAAGTATAGATTCCCACAATTACAATAGATGAGACTGCCAACATTGGCACGAAATCTGGCGATTCTTATCGCAAAATGACGCTATTCTGCCGTCGTCTGCTTCAATCAGTTACTGGAATCCCATCTGATCGATTTGCCCATCATCCCTTATTGCGGCGATTCATTGGCAAATTTGTACAAGAGTGACTAAATTTGCGGACAAGCACACAATTTGCCATTCCGAGGCGAGTTCGTTTGATTCAGAGTTGCGTGAACTGTCGAGTCACTTGAGTATCTTGGTACCGCTCGCCTCTAATGGCGCATCGCGGAGCCAAAGACCTATAATCCAGTTAAAGTCACTCTTGCAAAGTTCTGATTACCTCATACAGAGGTGATGAGCCCGACAGAGACTGAGTTGATTGAATCAGCTGGAATCGGTTGTAAATTCCTTGCAAATTTAGTTTAGGTTATCTCCAGTCAATGCAGTGATAGTCTGCGCTCTGCTGATGTCGTTTACAGCGATTATTCCCCTAACATTTTCAAGTTATCTGTGAATCGGGTGAATGGGGCATGGCGCGGATGATCGTTTAGCGCGATTCTTCCGATAACGTCGTCAAGTAATCGTCTCCTCGGATTCCTATTCCGACAATTCACCATCACAATTTTCCCATCAATCATCACACTGCGTAATCGACGACGATTGACACGTGTAGGACAGATGATTTTCGGACAATACTTGGGATTGCATTCCCATAAACTCGTTCGAAAGAGACCTGTAGCCAATTAGAACACCCTAACGAGTCGGGCTCGGATCAACAAGGCATCTCAGACGCCTTGGCGCGACCATTCGATAGTTTGTTTGTCACACTTTTGAGCCCTCTTGATGGGCCACGAAGTGACATCGTGCTACGCAAAGAACGCACCATGGAAAGCCTCGAAGTAAATACCACGAGGCTTTTTATCAAAATGTGTAGGAAATGTCTTTGGTTGTCGACCTTCTGGATATTTTAAATCACAAAAGTACGTTTTCAGAATGTAGACCTATGAATATGCAGACTCTGATCATTTGATGAAGACTGTGGTGTTCTCCGTTATTAGCTGATTTTGTTGTTGAAACATGTAACTTCAATCTTTCCAAATTTTCTTCTCTGCAGGAAACTCATGATGGCGCATTCGTCGATGCAACAGCCCCATCAATCAAGTCACGATTTGTCTGCAGACCACGATCGCAGCGACGACAACCACAGCGACCTCGAGGACGAGAATATGGAGATATGTGTCGACGTCAACGACGATTCGGATGATGACCAACCGACGACAGTGCCAATATTACCTTTAAAACACACAGGTAGGTACATGTACATGTACTGTAAACTGTAAATTGCTCATCAAACTGCGATACTAAAAGAGGTATTCCAGGTTGTTCATTCGAAAACCTCGTCGCAGTTTCGTATCGAATCTTTCATCAAAATATTGATCTGCTGAAAACTGAGGGCATCAGCTGGTCAAAATGACATTGGATATGTCTGAGATTGGTCAGAGTCTGTGCAGCAATCATTGTCATCTCTCCTTTTATTTCACACAAAAAGAAGTATTGGTTTAATTTTCGCTAATCTCCTTACCGACCTTACTGGCGTGCGAGCAAATGCTTCGTATTCAGCCCTATCTATCATGTGGTCATCAGATCCACAACTTTTTCCGTTAATTTCTGGAGCCAGTGTGTCTACAGTGATTATGAAATAATTGTTACAAATACAACCAATGACGCCTAAATCCCCATTAATTCACAGCAAGGCGTGCATGGCTGAAGGCGCCAGAATATCATGTGATTGTATCGCTGGGTTATTGGAAAACGCGTTAAGCGTGATTTCTGACACAAAATGCTACAAAATGCCCAGCAACGATAACGCCAATTGGACACTCTGATTAAGGCTTATACATATCGAAATCTATAGATTCATCAACTGTAGGCGCCATCCTAAGGTGCATGGATTAATGGCAGAAAAAAAACAAGAAGAATCTCATTTTGCAATCGCATGTAGGCAAATCTGCTGCGCTTAACAGCTGACGTTGCCGCAGAATGATGCGGGTGATAGCAAACTTTATCGTTTAACCCCGTACTGTTGATTGATCCTGGCCTTTAATAACGATGATGAAATCTTTGAAATATTTTGTAAAAAATATTCACATTTAAACAGCAGTGAAAGCAATCATTATATGATAGTTTCACATGCTATGTAGTTCACAACTATCGTGCTACACGCAACACCTAAATTGCCAGCAAATGACAGTTTCTGATACCGTACCAAAAGCAGCTTCTTGCCTTATATTTTGAAAGAAAAATAGCGGGTGCTCTGCCTGAATAACTTGTTCAGGACTAGAAGTGACCGAACTCCTCTGTCTCTCAGTACTTTCCCTGAACGTTGCTTCCGTCCAAACCTTGCAAGCATGGATGTGATGCTGAATCTCTGCTCTGCAACTTGATAGTGTCAACAGATCTTTGGTTGAATCCGTCTTGTGCGGAAATCCCCGAATTCTATGTCATCTCGGGGCCCAGCTGTTGGCTACTTAAAGGCGGGGTCCCAACTATTGGGGTCACTGCCTCACTGGGTACGTCTGTAGATATTAAGCAACGTTTATGTTTAATCAACAAGCATGATACAGAGGAAGCCGTCTTGTGTATTTTGGGCGAGAGCGGCTAAATAAAGCCGTAAAAATTACACGGAAAGAACTGAGGTCTATGATCATGTTGACGACTTCAAACGATGTGGCTTGAGCCGGAGTTGGATCCACGCTTTGGAAATTGTTGTTACATTGTGTCAGTATGAGTTCGCTCCATTTGACTTTAAAGCAGCCAAACTACGCAGCTAGTGCGGCCCTCTATAATGACAGGGGATACCCAGTTATCATTCTAAGCTGGTAAGCCCATTCTTGACTAACCCCATGAATTTACCTTTATGCTATTCATGGTTGATATCGTCTGACAATGCTAAGCCACAGCCCAATACACTTAATTTTCGTGTAATTTTCATAGCCGGTGTTTAACAATAATCTTCACCATTTTGCAACTTCTGTTCCATTGTAATAAATTACACGCTTTCTGTGGTACTTTCAGAATCTGAAAACGATGACCGGAGTGCGCCTAGTCAGCCCTCCAGCAGGGACGTCAAGCGAGAGGAGAGCAACTCACCGTTTAGCTTAGCAAGGGACCACAAAGACTGTACGAGTGTATGCGCTGACAACGAGAACGCAGCGAGGGAATCATCCATTGAAATTCACGCTGAAAGGGACAGTGAAAAAAGCGAAAAATCAGAGCCGATGGCAATCAGTGTTGGTGACAATATTAGCCCAGTCAAACAAATGTCGCCACGATCAGATACTCATGAGGAAAGGGTGAGGTGTGGCCGAGAGGACGACAGGCACCGGTTGGATGACCAGAGGCCGATAATCGACGAACACATGCCGAGATTAGCCGAGCACCGGCCGAGGATGGACGAAGTACCTGTACGTCATCTGGAGGAACGTTCGCGGGCTGAAGAACGTCAACGTTCTGCAGCAGCAGAGGACATCCGAAATCGAATCGAGGAACATCGGCGATTGGAGGACCACAGGTTACATATGGACAAAGAAAGGGGACGCCTGTCGGTGTCTTCACTTTCGCCACGCTCTGAGCGTTCGGACAATCGGAGCCCGCGGCGAACGCCGCCATCTTTGGATCACACTCTCAAAGAAAAGGAGCCTACATCTCCACCAAATGTAACGGTATTACATCCATCGGCTAGCCACCCAATGTTATCATATCTCTATCAATCAGGAGCGTACGCTAACGGCTTGCACGGGTTAAACTTTCCACACCCCGCTATGTACAGTTCGGGTTCAGCTTCAATGAATCCATTTCTAGCATCTGGAGTGGCCAGTGATCTAGTCTCGCATTTGCCGCCAATAACCGCTGGTGCACATATGGCAGGTTTTAGTGTACCCAACATGGTGCTTAACTCACAACTCGCACATCTAGCGGGACATCCGCTACTTCATCAAAACTTTCCATTCACGACAACCACTTCGTCTGACTCTTCCTACATGAACAGCCATATTGGACCTCTCTTCTCTCGGCATTCGCACCGATTTTCGCCATACTCTCTGCCATTAACAAAAACAACAATGGTGACCACATCAGCACCGTTGCCTTCCACGGGAACTTCATCAACGTCATCAATAAACGGTTTGCGGGGAGACCGACTGTCGCCGAGCCCTCTGAGCCGACAGCGAGTCTCTCCGAGTGCTACTAGCCTGCCAACATCCAACACAGTGCCAAGCGAATTAGAAAACATTGAACGAATGGTCGATGGACTTGAACGGAAGCACGACCATCTCGGGTCAGAGGCATTTACAAAATTCAGCTCTGGAGAAAAATGAATGTAGTCCATAAGTATTCAAGGATTTAGGTTCGGTGTATCTTAAGTGTAATTCCTGTGTTTGTGGAAGATGTAAACATGTATTTGAGAATATGCGTGGTTTTCATCTCTTGACTACGGAATCAATTTGAACAATCATGTTTGGTGCAAATTTTCATATTCTGGTGATTCTTGCCTTCACCATTCCTTGATGCCTGGTTGCATTTTTCAAAGGACATAGTCCGCCATACATGTACCTATATACTGAAATCATCATTTATTGGTATGCTTCCAATGACTTGCTATCATAAGCCTCTGTTTCACTTGAAACATCGTCGCCCTAACATTGCCGGCAATTGTTCATCAGAGTTTGAAATACCTACATGTACCAGTTCGAAGATTTTTCATGTTGTGACTTTGGTTATGTCGGTGCTTATACAGGGAGTGCCCAAGATGCCACTGGTCACTCCCGTTCATAATTTCCTTGTACAGCGGGAAGATGACAGCCTTTTGCACGATACAAGATTGGTTAGGCCTACATGATACTCCTTAAATGTTTCGTATTATGCCTTACTTCAGAGAACATAAGGGGAAAGTAGTGTAAGCGGTCGATTGAAAAAATCTTCATTTCCAACGCAAAAAGAATTAAACGTTTTGGACATTTTCAATGTCTGATATCATTTTCTGTGATCTGTGAATTTGTCACAGTATTAGGCCCATATCGTATCTCACAGTATTCCTTTTGAACTATAATGAATTCTCTTGCCAAAGAGGTTATCATGATTAACGAAGTCAGTTAGTAAACGTTGTTCAAAGTATGAAATACTTATGGACAGAAAATTTTAAAGTGCTTTCAATGTGATGTGCATAACGGTAGTCTGATTTTGATGGCGTACAGTATCTAACCTCCCCTCGATTTTCAAGAATCCTCGGACCAGACTTCGCACTACAAGTGTTTGGGCTTGGTCAGGGCAAAGGCAAGTGTGAAAGTGGCATAGGAAGGAATATCAAACGTCGCGGTAGAATGTAGCTATACAACTTCGTACATGGGGCAGTTTCTCTACAAATAAGTGCAATAAAACGGTTATGTGCTAGAACTATCTTCCGCTTGTGTATAGCTAACAAATTGTCGTTTTTCATGGTGTCTGTGTAGTCATCGTGAGGTCTGAATTCAACAGAAATGTTGAGTGAAATCCTATCGAGACTGGCTACAGCTGCGACCAGATGGTTCGCAAATGCCTACAGTATCATCCGCTTAAATACCTGATCTTCCTTCAGTTCTGCTTTTAGTGGTATTGTCTTATCCAGTTCGCCTTGTACATGTAGAATACACTTTACATTCCTGCTATACGTATTCCTTAAAACTTGTTCATTTTACCATGTACACATGCACATGTACGACATGTATATACATGCAGTGCTACTTTGTGAACAATCGTGACGACGAGATTATTTTCAAGACTAACTGCAGCTCTGTGATGTTATCGGTAATTAAAGTCTACCATTGAGATGTTACCTCATGACCCCTGATTTCAAGACCACTGCACTAAGTTAAACTAACGACAGAATATGAGCTTTGTGGCTACAAATTTCATTTTTCATTTTGGGGAAGGTAGCAGCAAGAGAAACTGTTTTTAAATATAGTTGCTTACTGCTTACATAAACACCTACGCACCTTTTACTCCTTATTGTTACTCAAATCATCATTAGGTATGTTCCATATCTCATCACTGTGCTGGGTTAAGTCATTGCTCGATGACCAATACATGAAGAAGCATGTTGAAGTAAAGACCCTCTATTTTCGTATGAACTATGTAATTCCATCCCCGTTACTCTTGAATCTCACTAGCTGTACACGAGCACGGATCCGATCCGATAGTGTTATAAGTTAGATCAAAAGGTGCAATGGGTCTTTTTGTAAAACGAAATGATCTCTCTGTAGGAGGTTTCTAACGTGCAACGATTATGCTCAAAGGCGACGAACGTGGATTATGTTCTGGTAAAGATGTGTTGCTGGAAAAATATGTTCATCATACAACGCTTTAAGTGGGATAGTTGTAAACTCAAAAACGGAGGTTTTCAGTAAAGACGCTCTCAAACGATGAAGTGCCGTTTGCATTACGTTTGAACGAATTTCCTGGCGGGAAGATAAAAATTGCTTTAAGCTGCCGTTGTGTTCAAGTGGCCGTCATCAAACGATACGAGAGACGAGTTGTCATGAGGTACAAACTGTGGGGCTTTAATGAAAGGAGTTGTCGGAGAAAAACAAAGGCAACGCCTATTCCTTGGGTATCCTTTGCGTGGACAAAACACATTGACACCTTGAAGGTTATTCTTCCTGTAATAACTCCAAATATGCATTTCTTATCTCGTGCAGCTCACCATTTTTACAGTTATGTGCGACTCAATTCAAAGCAAAAACTTCACCGGCCTAGCTCAGAAAGGGCATGAAGATGCAAAGAATATTATTTATTGTTTTGCACATTCACATATATTTTTTCTTATGAAAATTATTGTTTGAAACAATGACGGAGAGTGTATTGTCGGTAGGGCCTAAATGTTCATGATGGCTTTTTCACATCCGGTAGAATCAATCTTTGATACATCTTACATGTATGTGTAATGTTTCTGAGACGAAATCTTCCCTCATTGTCTTAGATCTGTATATTTTCAAATTATGTCTGTAAGTGGTGTCGACCTGTATCTCATTCTTTATATAAGTCTGTACATGTATTTCATACATGCGATGTACATGTATTCAATATACATGATGTACATGTATTCAATATACATGTGATGTACATGTATTCAGTCAGTGCGAATCTAATGGGTTCCGCATTTTATTCGTCAGTTGGTGCTTTTATTTTGTGAATAACAGGTATTCATGTACGTGTCGCATCTGTTACGTCCGTGATCTGTAAGTGGAAAAGAAAACCGAGATGAGATGTAAGCAGTCAAGGAGACCTTTAAAAACACAATTATTTTACGCTGATATTTTGGCAAAAAGTAGGCCTAGCTACCAAAGAAATGTGTTAAGTCCGAATTCTACTTTTCAACTCGATAACTGTAAGTTGGTCGGTCACGTATTTGAATATACGATGACACTACGTAGGCTATACATGGTGATCGTTTTCATATAGTAACATCCCGAAGAGCACATCAAGCTCTTCTGATGTTTGAAACAACAATAGAACATGACGATGATGCCAGAGTTGCTAACGACCATTATATTGTGGATATATTATAAAGATTTGGACAACCCTTCTGAGTAAGGTACAAAAATCGACAGCAGACAGGTTTCTACCATGTCAAAGAAAATTTGGTGAATTGAATTCTCTAATTATATTGTACATGTTTGTATAATTATTATGTGTATTATAGCGAATAATATATGTGTGTATGTATAAAGTAATTAGAGGGCAAAGTATCAAAAAGCAATAAACCACGATGAAATTGAAATCCTCCGATCTTTGCTTCGTTCTTTTTAACTTCCCACAAGTGAATTTCACCATAATGCGCATTGATCCTCCAAGGAGCAACTGGACACCAAGTGACATGCAAGAGACCAGCGTCCATATTCATAAACATATACTTAAGTCAAAGTGTTAGTGTGATACTTATCGTTTGTGTTGAACAAAGGATAAGTGTCATACTTAGACTTAAGTAATAAAACTACTTGGGCCGTATTCAAAAAGGGTGATCATCGCGCGATTAAGACTTACATGTAGACGCCTGTAACTTCACTAAAAGCACACACTTCTACCATGCATTTGACGCAGTTACACGCGTCTAAGTCTTAAACACCCTTTTTGAATACGGCCCCTTAAAGTCTATAAAGTGTGACACTTATCCTTTGTTCAACACAAAAGATAAGTATCACACTTTGACTTAAGTATGTTTATGAATACGGATCCTGAGTCCAGCAAGAGAGACATACAACGTTAGTTGTCATAAAATGGCTGTGGAAATTAACTCTTCGTGTATGTAGATCTCTTCCATGGAGAGAACGTGTAACCCTACATCATAATGGAGCAATGGACTCGTTGGCTGTGTCGGCCTTGAACGTTGTTCTCTTACATCACGTCGGCCCTATAATACACGAGAAATGCCGTGGACTCGTCGTGTGCGTCAGGCCATGAACGTTTTTCTCTTACATCACATCGAGCCGAAGGAATTGAACCCATTGTTCATGTAGAGTGGGCCTTGAACGTTCTTCTCTCAACATCACGTCGGTCTCAATGCATGGACTTCGTGCACTGCATGGAGACGTTGTCCTTCCAGACCACTTTGGGCGTTCAGATGGTGGTACGCTTCGGCCTGAGACCCAGACACTACTATCCTTGGCTGAGATATGGGACAGTCATCCAGGAAAGTACAGCTCTGTCGTGTCTGTTCTTTTGGTGAATGTTCTACTCGCATTCCGTGGTCCATCTTAAAAACTGGTGCTGTACAATCCCCGACAACCACTTTTCCAGTTGTTCTGCCAGAAGTTCCTTGCTAGGGTCCATGACAAGCTGTCCAGAACGATGTTCGACACAAAATTTCGCCTACTACCCTTTCTTTGTTCCGAATCAATTTTACACCAAAGAATTTTGAAAATATCCTGGAAGAAATCAAAGTATAGGTTTACAGTTTGATATTCGAACTAGAGTTTGATACGGTGACAGGAAGGGCAAGATGACAGGGAAATCGTGTGTCCTTTGAACCCCGTTCTATGGCCACACCATCCTTATAATCAAAAAGTCTTTTTAAATGGTAACATTTTGACAGGCTCAACATACAGTCCAAGAAACAACCCACTATCACGTTACATTAGGTCTGTTTTCTTCGATTTGATGACAGAAGGCCGGATTTCAGCTGCCCACGAAAACCTCATCGAATTGTGACCAAGCCCTGGTAATGGAGACTTCTGAGGTGAAATCGGATCCTCTAAAAGCTTTGTTAAGCGACTATTGGTGGATCTTGGGTTCTTATCATCCTCACTGCTGGTGCTACGGGTGTACCGGCCATGAAATTAATGAGAAGTCGCTTGCTGATGATCACAGGTAGCGTGGAAATGCGCCGCCAAACTCCGATGTGAAATTAGTAGGCCGGGAATCAAATGTGATTCGAATTATGTCGGCAGCGGCCTTTGACGGGCGTCAATTATGCGGTGTAGTCGCTCGTGCTGATCTGTAAGCAGGTAGCTTATCGTCTCAATTCGAGGCTTTTTTCGTCGGTGTTTGCTCTGGAGGGTAGGCAATTAGCCACTCAAACCCGGCAGTCTGGGATCAAACCACTCGTGCTATTACGCCGGAAAGAAAAACCGGCCATATTGTTATCTCTCATGGCTGTATAAAAAATCCGGAAGCGATTGAAACGAAATGGACACAAAATCATCAGATCGTTGGCCTAAGACCGCGCAAATGGTGCTGAATTCACAATTAGTCGTTTATCTCCGTTTTTCTATTGTGTTTTAGTCATTGGATTTGAAAGTCTGCTAATCACGGAACACCCCAACCTGTGATCGGTCGTAATCTCAACATCGCCTGCTCTTGCCCAAGGAGGATGTTTTTGGTTGCGCACCCTCGATTGTGAGTGAGCGGTGTCCTACCCTCTAATTATTATTCAGGCAAAACAGAACGAAATATTATTTGACACATAAAATAATACTTTGTGCTGAGCCCAAAGAGTCTTGGTAATTGCCTAACAAGTGTCGTATAAAGTTTGTAATTATAGGGAGCGTTTTACCATGCATGTGCTTCCCTTTTCGCTAAGTCATATGTGGAACCTGATACGGCTTCAAAATGAATTTGTTCGGCTCTGTTAAACATCTTACGAAATAAAAACTTCAAGAAAGCAATAAAGACAGCGTTATTCTACTGAGAAAGCAACGTATTTGAGAGGACTCTTCCGAATATTTCACAAACACACAGCCAGCCTCCATACAGTTTGAATTTTTATCAAAAACAATATGTACACATGTCGGGAAGTTTCCTGACGGCTTAAAGATACGCATCACCAAACGTCACGTAGCTTAGTGGCTTCCATTCATGTATACATGTAGGTCACCAGGAAGGCATGTTCCTTGGCTCGTTCAGCAGTGTGGTCATGCCAAAAGCGACAAAATAGCGAGCCTCTAAGGCAATGTCCCTTCAGGTGAGTACGTGGGTGGTGTTAAGTCTCGCGTACGAGGATATCATCCAATACAGTGATACCGCAACTTCCAAGCCTTCATGCTATTGGTTATTTTCAGCCAAGGCAGCGATAAGGTTTGATACGCGCCGAGCAACATCATTGACAGTGCGTAGATTGTGATTTGGATCTATGTTGAGGTACATGTACTTGTACGGAATCGTGTGGTAGAACTGCGGGCTCGACCGAGTCGCATGTTCTGTGCTATGATCTGCAATTACACAAGCATTGGTACAGTATGTCATTTTATGTGTTCAGTATGATTTATGTACGCGGGAAAGAGAATCACTTGGTAACAACTTCTGGTACATTAACTTGGTTTGAAAAACAGCTTCGGCGCCAACCTCGCAAATAGACAGACACCATTTGCTAGAAAATTAGCAACAAATATCTAGGAGCCATACAAACCCGGAACATTGATGCTTAGTTATTGTCAAATATTCACTAATGACACGAGATAAATATGGGATAGGCTACATTTACTGAGCTGGCCCGCAGAGCAGCAATCAGGAACACACCAAACGGAAAGGACGACCATTTTTCAGACTAGACTGTTGGAAAAACTTTTTGAATGGATTTCAGGCATGTAGATATCCTACGTCGATAAGAAACAGCTCTTCCTGACGTCACCTTCATTAACATTCTTTGAAAACGATTGTAACTAGGCCTACATTGTCTAAGCAACTCGGCTTCGAGATTGTGGGTCACATAGTGACGTCATTCAGACTACAGACCACGTTTTGATGGGAGGACAGTTTGGCGTTATCAGGTCTGTGTGGGTCAATATACACGTTTTTACCGTGACTGAGAGCGGGAACTTGAAACGTACCTTTTTACTGAGTTGTATAATTCTTATATGTGGCATTTCTGCGGGCCGGTGTTGTCTCAATGCACAGTTTCGTGAACATTTTAAGCACAGTTTGCTGAGCCAGAGTCACATTCAACGCATTCCCTTGCCGGAAACTCGATATTATGGTTCCTTGGCCATGTCTCACGTTTATCTAGTGGGAACCCCCTACCCAACCGACCTAATTAACAATAATTATCCGTAATTAACTTTAAGAGTGAAAATGGCAGATTTCATTTATCGCCCTTTCTAAGAGAATCAAGACATCGGCCCCCGGCAAAACGCGATTTAATGGCAAAAATCGGGTTTAATTGCGGCGCACTTTTTATGAAAAGGTATATTTTCTGTTAATTTTTCAGTCATTTGTTATGTTTTCAAAAGACAAGTGTTAATCGAAGCACCTTAGGCATATCGTTGACTTCTCGTCTTTTCTGTTTCGACAGGTTTTCCAAGATGTGAAATTAAGTGAAAATACGTAGCTTGTGGGGAAGAAACATCCATTCGATTTGATAAAAGATGGCAGCGTGTCTTAATCATGTTTCTTCGGGCATGTGGTGGTTAACAAAAAAACGGGCCGAGCTGCATTGGCGGCCCTTTCTAATGTTGTTAGAGTTATTTGTCAATGTTTTCATTCCGCCAATCAACGCCAGGCTTTCATTTCAAATTTTAAAAAATGCCGCTTTTTCATTGGTTGGTAAGATGACACGCCGCCTGTCAAAAGTGCACGGTCTGAAACTAACGATCAGTGACCATAAGCATGCAAGTTGTATACATAAGTTCAGTGACATAACATACCGTTCTCATTTTATCAAAAATCTACAACATTATCATAATCAATCCTTTGGCGGCGCGTTTCGAGTGGTGTACTCTCAGACTGTACGACCCCAGAGCTCAGTCAACACCTTGCAATATTGGTGAGATGTGTACATTATCTCGTGATTTTGACCGCGACAACCTTGCTTGTTCAAACGACGCCACAGCATGTCGGCACCCAGGGAAAAACAATCACACACTTCGCAGATGATTGATCGACTATAACACTTATTGCAACGATCGATATTTCTGGACTTAAAAACTGTCAAACTTAACGCGTATTCCGCCATCTGTCTCTCTCTACTTGGCACCTGAGCTTTCAGAATATAAGACAAGATAATATCTGTTGTATCTGTTCTGTTGTAACAATAGGGCTTATTCGCACAGGTGTTTCTACCCATGTCTATTTCAACTTGTAAATCCTCACTGTGTGTATTAGATCGTACATGTACTTGTATGAAAGGCCCTAGCGCCAGAGTTTGGCCTATACCTTCAGCATATACTTGACCTGACGTCGTCACAGTCGCTCTCGTTTTTTCAAGGAACGCCCCCTCAAATACATGACCGTAGTAATGGAGTCTGTTGGATCCGCTAAGGTCCCGCATGCACATAACAGTGGTCAATATTCTAAGCCGTCCACAGACTGCCACAAAAAGAGCCGGTGTAGTCAAACTGTTGAAACATGACTGTCAAAGGAATATGTAATGTACGAACCTGGCCAATGTTTCTTACCAAATAGCGCCACAGGTTCAAACAGGAGTACCTACATAACCTTTTTTCGGACTTTCATTTCACGTCCCACATTTCGGGCTTTGTTCCGACGCCATGTTGATCACGGCTATCATGATGCAACTATAGTCTCATCCATCATTCAAAGCCAACTTTTCAAACAAACATCGTTCGCAGTCCGAAAGAAGGAATTTGCAGATCGTGCCTGCGTCACAAACACATCACCTGTCGTCTGCTTATATTTGGCATGGATGCTGGAAGTGATGACAACTTGGGTGGTTCGACTGAGGACCTTAAGTTTGTCAAAAGATTAAAATGTCCATTTGGCTGCTTGAATGAATACCTTGGTATCTGGTCCTGTTGGAATGATAATCTGAAGAAATCTGAACATCTTCACGGGGTGATACGCGTCCTTGCCCTGTCAACAAGTTACCATTGTCTGACAATCGGTGACTTATTCTCCATCTGATGGTATCTGCCGTGGACAACTAGAACAAAGCGGTGACGCGACTTGCCGAATGGACATGCCTCCGAAATGATGGGTGACAAAATCCAACATTCTATAGTGCTGTCCTAAAGATCAACCAGGAGATGAGACGCCTTGAGGGCAGAACATCTGGAATTCCTGCACTGACACTGCAGGCCTACTTGTGCGTATTGCTTTAGAGATCCTTCTCCCCTTGTCACTAGAAATATCGTGTGGATTGTAAAGAGTGTAATACGAAGCATTAGTTACAGAATCTAAAGGCATACTGAATCGAACCGTATATATTCTGAGATCGCAATGTTGTCTTGCCAGGTATTTTACCAGGTATGACCTTTGACAATCTGCCATTTTGTATGATATCACCATTTGGTGTGGTAATTAGCTCATCATATCTGCTAATTCGACCCACAGCCCCTTCTCTGGATCAAGTGAACACATTTTACTGCAAGAATTACACGCCATTCAATAAATCATTACTGACATTTTTTCAACTCCAACTAGAAAGAATGCTTGCTTCCATTTTTTATTTTCTTTTAAAGAAAATGAAACGCCACCTGCGAGGATGCACGTTATTTCTAAATTCTTTTTCTCTTCACCGAGTTTCTCATTTCTTTCCTAATTAATCTTCAAGTATTTCATTCAGCTGTATTGAACACTGTTAGAAGTAACACATAATCCAATACTCATCCTAATCACACCAGTGTCCGTCCTCGCCAACTTCAAAAAGCCCAACGTCGACCTCCTCGCGTCATTTCCTGGCGTCATTATCTCGCATCCAGCGAGGGATAACTCAATCTACGGAGGACTTCACTGATTGGTCGTGCGGTTACAAGCGCAACCAACCGTCAGCGAAGCGAGTTAGATTGGGTGCAGTTTTCAACGCAGTTCGCGCTGATTTCGATAATCTTCATAAGGCTGGGATATTAGGGAAATATATTTGATAATCGCACATGACAGCGTTCCGTGTGGTACCAATCAATATGGAACTTGGTTTAAAGCAATCGCTACCACGTCGAACAACTGGGAAAAAATTCCGTGAATAGTATGTTATCGAATAGAGCAGACCAGAAATGAACCCTGCAAGGAGATGAACTTGCGTGGGCACTAAGTCATGTAAGTAGAGAGGTGAAATGTGCATGCAAACTTCGCCAGATCGAATTATGATACAAAAACCTTTCTAAGTAAAAAGGGACAAAGGCCATTTTCTAAATCATTGTTTCGCGAGCTGTCAGAAGGATATCCCTTCCACGATAAAGCTACCGAACCTGACCAGATACGCCATCAGCAGCATGCTGACCTGATGGCAAAGGGTAACTTCTCCATGCATGAAGCCTAGGATGATTTACCATTGCTGCCAGAGGCCTTATTTCGAGACAGTAATGTTCAAATGAAACTTAAAGATAATGTATCACGGATATTTTCGCGGGCCACGAAATTCATTGTTTATTTACATTTTGTTTGTTTATGTCCAGGCTTTCTTTGTCTTATGAGTAATTTGTTNGTTCAGTGACATAACATACCGTTCTCATTTTATCAAAAATCTACAACATTATCATAATCAATCCTTTGGCGGCGCGTTTCGAGTGGTGTACTCTCAGACTGTACGACCCCAGAGCTCAGTCAACACCTTGCAATATTGGTGAGATGTGTACATTATCTCGTGATTTTGACCGCGACAACCTTGCTTGTTCAAACGACGCCACAGCATGTCGGCACCCAGGGAAAAACAATCACACACTTCGCAGATGATTGATCGGCTATAACACTTATTGCAACGATCGATATTTCTGGACTTAAAAACTGTCAAACTTAACGCGTATTCCGCCATCTGTCTCTCTCTACTTGGCACCTGAGCTTTCAGAATATAAGACAAGATAATATCTGTTGTATCTATTCTGTTGTAACAATAGGGCTTATTCGCACAGGTGTTTCTACCCATGTCTATTTCAACTTGTAAATCCTCACTGTGTGTATTAGATCGTATATGTACTTGTATGAAAGGCCCTAGCGCCAGAGTTTGGCCCCTATACCTTCAGCATATACTTGACCTGACGTCGTCACAGTCGCTCTCGTTTTTTCAAGGAACGCCCCCTCAAATACATGACCGTAGTAATGGAGTCTGTTGGATCCGCTAAGGTCCTGCATGCACATATAACACATCAATATTCTAAGACGTCCACAGACTGCCACAAAAAGAGCCGGTGTAGCCAAACTGTTGAAACACGACTGTCAAAGGAATATGTAATGTACGAATCTGGCCAATGTTTCTTACCAAATAGCGCCACAGGTTCAAACATGCCAGGAGTACCTACATAACCTTTTTTCGGACTTTCATTTCACGTCCCACATTTCGGGCTTTGTTCCGACGACTTGTTGGTCATGACTATCATGATGCAACTAGTCTCATCCATCATTCAAAGCCACTTCTCAAACAAACATCGTTCGCAGCCCGAAAGAAGGAATTTGCAGATCGTGCCTGCGTCACAAACACATCACCTGTCGTCTGCTTATATTTAGCATGGATGCTGGAAGCGATGACAACTTGGGTGGTTCGACTGAGGACCTTAAGTTTGTCAAAAGATTAAAATGTCCATTTGGCTGCTTGAATGAATACCTTGGTATCTGGTCCTGTTGGTATGATAATCTGAAGAAATCTGAACATCTTCACGGGGTGATACGCGTCCTTGCCCTGTCAACAAGTTACCATTGTCTGACAATCGGTGACTTATTCTCCATCTGATGGTATCAGCCGTGGACAACTAGAACAAAGCGGTGATGCGACTTGCCGAATGTCCGAAATGATGGGTGACAAAATCCAACATTCTATAGTGCTGTCCTAAAGATCAACCAGGAGATGAGATGCCTCGAGGGCAGGACATCTGGAATTCCTGCACTGATACTGAATGTAGGCCTACTTGTGCGTATTGCTTTACACTGTTAGAAATAACAGAAGATTTTACAGAAAATCTGTGCAGCAGAGTCCCCAGTACTGGATCTGTAAAATTACAGAGTGATCTGTAAAAGTACAGACTTAAATAAATGTTAACAGAGACTTGACTGGAGGCTGACCAAATTATATTTCATACTGCTCTCAGAAGGCATCATAATGGGATGTCCAATGGAGTGCAACCAATTACAGGAAAACATGAATCATACCATTAAAAAATTATGTAAATT
The DNA here is from genome assembly GCA_002633025.1 of Notospermus geniculatus. Taxonomy (NCBI): domain Eukaryota; kingdom Metazoa; phylum Nemertea; class Pilidiophora; order Heteronemertea; family Lineidae; genus Notospermus; species Notospermus geniculatus. The sequence continues at coordinate 1,076,565 of NMRB01000002.1, read as the reverse complement.
TACAGAAAGTGCTGGGGACTCTGCTGCAGGCACTTTCTGTAAAATTACTGTAAAATTACTACTGTAAAATTAATAATTTCTAACAGTGTAGAGATCCTTCTCCCCTTGTCATTAGAAATTTCAGGTCACTTTACAAATCAGATACGGAGGACAATTTTATCCCCAAAGGTTTTTCGGTGCCATACATTGTACTTTCCTGGCAAGCAATGAGTACATAAGTAACGTTTCGTAATTCAAGGAATGTAAGTTATGGATTTCAATGGTAAGCTAATTTAGAGGGGCATATCGTGTGGATTGTAAAGAGTGTAATACGAAGCATTAGTTACAGAATCTAAGGATATACTGAATCGAACCGTATATTCTGAGATCGCAATGTTGTCTTGCCAGGTATTTTACCAGGTATGACGTTTGACAATCTGCCATTTTGTATGATATCACCATTTGGTGTGGTAATTAGCTCATCATATCTGCTAATTCGACCCACAACCCCCATCTGTGGATCAAGTGAACACATTTTACTGCAAGAATTACACGCCATTCAATAAATCATTACTGACATTTTTTCAACTCCAACTAGAAAGAATGCTTGCTTCCATTTTTTATTTTCTTTTAAAGAAAATGAAACGCCACCTGCGAGGATGCACGTTATTTCTAAATTCTTTTTCTCTTCACCGAGTNTTTAACCCTTCTGGGCGAAGATACTTGCGGGTGGAACGTATCCTGGTTGGCTTCATCATATTCATTATCACTTAAAACGCTATGTGAAACTACATTTTTTAAGTTGGCTGGTACTATAGATCCTCAGGTATGTCAGGGGATCGAACTACTGGTCAGTCAATCCCACAAAAATGAATTTAGCCTGCAGTTTTTTTTGTACATGTACCACTGGCCGTGGGTAATTTTCTATAGCTTTTGCCAAAGTAACGTGAAACTATCTCTTGAGCCATCCATTTTTTAAGCATACTGTAGTGTAAGGGTAAATTCATACTTCTCCGTTTTGTGCTTTGCGCTTGTGCGTTCCCTATGTTTATGTGTGGTACAATAAAAAAAAATTTCTACCACGCACACACATATATGCTTCATATATGAAACGGGCAAGCGCAAAGCGCACTAACGCGAAGTATGAATTGGCCTTAAGAATATATGACATAGACCTTGCCCTTGACAATCCTCCTTAGAATACCCCTTCCATGCCTGATTATCCGAAGTTGTAGGCATGACCGCAGCAAGTTCCATCTCAAACGACTCCCAGTTTCCCGTATAGCTAATGTGTGCAAACAAAAGACGAACTCCGATAATCTCGGTTAGTGAAAAATTAATTCGTGTTCGCGTGCAGGCTCGACGGCGCCAGCCTCGACTGCGATCCGTAACTTATAGAACACCGGAAGTTTACAGGTTAATAGTTCCGCGGCGAATGGCAAGATATTCAAATTGAGTATCAATGGAACAAAAATACATACTGGTCTTGATAAGTAAAGAAATGTCAGTCTTGTCATTTCATTTAGCAATCATTGTTATCTTGTAGGCGATGGCCAGGGGAGGCAACTCGACATTGTTCATTTCGTGCAGCAATGGTAAAAATGGTCCTTGCTCCATCAATGTCAATTGTACAATTTGCAAAGGATGTTCGAATTTTTGCCCCTATCAGGTAATTAGCGTTGACTATCGAGGCGATTGTTGGAACTGTAGAAGCCACTGTTACTGTGCAAATCTTTGGGAGCATTTCGGACCAAATTAGCGTGATTTGACCATGTATTCCGGATGTTATACTCAACCAGTTAACATGGCCACCATAATACGGAGTGTTTGCAAAGTTCTCCTTTTACAGACACCCGAGGAAGCAAACAGTGCCCAGGATGTATGACATTCTTGCCACTTTCGTTATGGGGGAAAATGACGCCACATAGTGCGGCGCGATTTCAAACACTTCGCTTTTCGAGCGACACATGTACCGTTTCTGTGGAACTCCGATGCTTTTTAAAGTCCCAGGAGTACAGAGTTGCTTGAGATACCATTGGTATCGTAGTCAATGCCCTGAATTGGCTAAATGAGAGAAAGCCTTAAGATGGCGACCCGCGTGCCCTCCCACGCTGAAATGGATCAAGCAAAGTTGAGATTCTTGTACATTTTCCAAATGTTAAAATGCTACACGATCATCCGTAACCCTGTCCCGCCCATCTCGCCCCGGGTGCTAAATTCTCATAAACTACGACTAGTCTCGGCAAACTCGAACAGTTTAATCATCTAGAAGTCTTGGAGTCATAGCCCGGGGGCCATCTTGTATGACATTGGCACCAATGAGAGAAATTAAGTCACTTAGGAGCGTGAAGGAGAGGATGAGTTCAAGTAAGAGTTTCGGAAAGTGAGATCTGTTGACACTGCAAATATCATCCATGTCGTCTGTGAATGGATCTTCGAGCAACGGCGTCTAATGAAAGTGTAACCTTGTCCCTTGGTCAATGGTAGCTGTAGCGTAGGGGGTACCGCTTCCATGGACCGTGGACGTATAGGACTATAGGCCTACTGTACGTATAGGCCTAATAGGGAGGTTTAGAGGTCAAACGATAAATGTTAACTTTAACGACAACGTTATTTTTGTACCGAAAATGCAATATAAATTCGGTTAATGTGTAGTATGAAAAATAACGTTGTCGTAAAGTTTACGTTTATCGGTTGATTTCTGAACCTCCCTAATGGCAGAATAATATCGTACTTTTACTTTTAAAGGTCTATCGACAATATCGCAGGCTCGGCCCATCCTGTGCTATTTTTAGTGGCGCATTTTGAACAAATCGACCAATTGTGTTCCGATGTGAGGCCATGATGATTGATTACATCATATTGGTCGATTTCACATTCGTTCAAGTTGTCAAGCCTATACGATCAGTCTTATTCATTGCTTGGGGGTGGTCTGTGACTTGTATTGAAAGGGTGATGTAAGACCCCAATCGATTGGAATAAGGGCCGATTCATTCTTCCTCGCCGACAAAATGCGGAACGGAAAGTGCTTTGTTGCACTGTATTTCTCGCAACGTTCCAAGGATCCAAACAAAGCATTTTCCGTTCCGCGTAGGCCAAGGGGTCGACTGGCACTTTTTCATTTGCGTTGGTTGCCCAATACACGAGGTATGACTTCTTAAATCTAAAACTAATAGATTGCTTTACGTCCTAAACAACAAAATTTGTGCGGTACATCCTTTTGTTTCAACATGATATTGTTGGCAAAGGAGGAGAACTAAGGATAACGATGATCATCGTGAAAATCGCGTGATGGAAATGCCGAATAAAACCAATGAATGTGGGCGGCAGTTTTTTCCCCCTCCATTAGGACAGATACCATTTCCTAATTAAACGTTGCGGTAAAACTCTCTGAGTCTGTGTCCTCTGGTCCGGGTGATTTATCCCCTAATCATGGCCGCCATTGTTATGACAACTAGAGTTAGCAGACGATACTTAGCGTGATGTCATCGTGATGAGATAATTTGGCGGGAGGTCACGTCCGAGCTATTAGGAGCAATTCCGTACCATCTAGGACCAATTCCGTAATATCTAACGGTAATGGTGACAGATTATGCGTTAAACGGAAGGCACGGGACACGGGGGGCCCGGGTGTCTTCTCCGGAACCTGCGGGACGGAACAAAGATTACACGGCTATGATCGATGCAGGAAACTTACAGAAGTTTTTGAACAAAAATCATAACGTGATATCGTTATCAATTACACAGATAATCTGTTTCAGTCGAACAAGACAAAAGGCTTATGTGCATTTTGGATGTGGTAACTAAATATTCTTTATGGAAGTTCCTGTTCATGTTTTGAACATCGTAGCGCTACATTTTGTGATTTAGTGTTTGTGTTGCAGTGACATGAAGGTAAAATATCACCCTTGATTACATTATCGTTTTCAGCGGTGATGATTTGCCACGGTGACACGTTCAGTTAGGTGCAGTGGGGTGGGATCGAGGTAAAGTTACAAAATTGGTATTGCATCCGGGGAATTTAGCTGGGCAAAAAAGCCCAGTGTACATGTAGGGTGTACATATTACACTTCCCAAATACCTGTACGTATGATGACCTCTCTGGCCCGTTTCTACGGCCCCGAAGAAGCTTCCAGTTCATGAGTTTCATGCCATCTCAACAGTAACTCTGATAGTGATTAGGTATTGTTTGTAACAAAAACTATGTATTGACAGGATCGGTATAGTGAAATACAATTATTTTGGACAAAAGCCCAAGATACAGATTAATTCGAGTGTAGTTTTCATTTCCGTAAGTAAATAATAATAACGAACACATCGATCCTGTAATTGAAAATGCACAGATTACTATGTTTTGTTTTTCATTACAGAGCCTTAAAGGTCGTCTGCTTTCACTTTTTGTAATTTGGCTATATAAATTTGAATTTGAATACTGTCACTTCAAAAGTTGTCAGCGCTGCCACGTGTAAGTACGGAGCCACACAGATAAGTAAATGCATGTTGATGTTATCGACTGTGGGGACTTTGGAACGCTGGCGATTGAACTGCTGTGGGCTACCCTGGATACATTGTACCTTTAAAGCATCGCGGTGGAGGAAGTGACTGCAGCATCCCGCAGACTCCATCCAATCCATTTATATTTCCTCACCAACTGGTCGTAAAGAACAACGCAGTGTACAGCGACTATATCATTGTTTACTGTATTGAGAGTCTAAACAATGGTTTGCCCAAGGAGAAGGCACCACGCTATCCGGACGTCAGGGGGTCCGTTACACATGCAGACCACCGCAGCGTCATCAACGCGCCTCCAATGGACTCGTATCACGAAGCTTGTACGCAGCATGCAAGTTGAAGCTCACTGAAAAACTCTGCTTTATCAAAATGACGAACTTAGGTCGTTTTCCATATCACCAAACTGAGTATCTAAATTCGTCAAAATGACAAGTCCACGTTGACGAACCCTTGACGAATATAAACAAGGGTTCGTCAAAATGACGAACGTGGACTTGTCATTTTGACGAATTTAGATACTCAGTTTGGTGATATGGAAAACGAACCTAAGTTCGTCATTTTGATGAAGCAGAATTTTTCAGTGCTCTGGTCAGAGAGGAAAGGAACAACTACTGTAGAAAGTTTCCCAGGCATGGTGATCTAAACTAGGGTGAAATACTTCCTGTGCAAGACGTTGCTATTTCATACGCGTTGTTGCTGTACGAAGTCATAGGCCTACCTTTAATCAAAGGCTGGTGATATTTACCCAAAAATCCTCAAAATTTTGAAACTTTTGACCAACAAGATAAATTGCAGGCATGGCCGGCATCTCCTCTCGAACCGCCATTTTCCCCGCTGATGTGAATAAGTACCATCAAAAAAGGGGAATCCGGCAGCCGTCGGTGAAACAACAGCCGGTTAAACAATCGTTCACTGGGTAACCGGCTGCCGGTCAAACTAAGTGACTTTTTCTTCATTGCTTGACCGGCAGCCGGGTGAATGCGACCGGCAGCCGGGTAAATAGTCACTTCGTTAATCAAAATACGGCAGATGAGCGACGTGAATATTTCAACTGATGGCGGAAACACGGTGTATCTACAACACATGTAGGCCGAATCATCAGTCGTCTCCAACTACTATCAATGAAACCCGGGGGTTTTGAAAGATGCACCTATTATCTTTACACTTTCTGCCCGATGCTTCTTGACAACGTATTGTGATCTTCGATAAAGAAAGAACCTCTTCTCGACCAATCTTCGTACATATTTATACGAGGGAGAATGGAAACAAGAGAGGCAAAAATCGTTCCTAATTAAGTCAATCAAGCGGAATGAACTAACATAAGAGGCAGCTCATTTCCGGGAAAGAGCAGTACGGAAGAAGTCACGTTCAACGCCGTTTTGGACCGGGGTATGTGTCTAATGATGAAGTCGCTTGGCAGGAATCGTGACGAATAGCGCACTCTGCAACAGCCTAGCGGATGTTCCAGCCAACTTATCAAAGGCATCGGCTTATGATTGACGCGAGGACTCGTTCAGGCGCTGGATGGGATGTCTTGTCACAAGTTTCACGTCGGTTTACTCCAGGAAATCAACGTGTCACGTTTTGCCGGGATGTTTGGCGGATTCGTGAAAATGAAACGTGATGTTTGGACTAGCTACACGAGATGAAAGCTTGTTATAGTTAATTGGTTGAGTTAGTTCCTTCCGAGATGCGGCTTCATCCAATACAAACAACTATTTTTATAATATCGATTTTAATTTGGGATAAAGTACGGAGAAAATTGCCATCTCTGGAAACAACACGAGTTTAGTTTTTTATTCCTCCATTTGCTGCCTCACAGCAGCTCTTATTTTTAATCGAAGGACACCATTCCCTGATGATGATGGTGATGGCGATCGTAAGGTAAGGTTCTTAGCGGAGACGATTTGGGAATCGAAAGCATTGAACGTACAACTGCCTNAGACAGGATTAGCACCTTTCCGACTCCGACTCCGACTTCAACTACGAGAACGAATTGCAGTCCGCTGTGGACATCCTTGATTAAAACGAGTTGGTAGACGTTTTCAATTCATCAAACACCATATATTGAAGGCAGAAAAATTTGGCCTTATAAATCGGAAATAAGGATAAATTATGAATATTGAACTCGTAATCCTAGTCGTTACGACTTGAAATACGACTATGATATTTGCGATTTAGGTGCACTTCCGATTACGAGTCAAAATTATTCTGCCACAAAGTTATGGCATTTTACGATTTGCAAACGTCTATCAAATCGTCTGCAATTCGTTCTCGTAGTTGTAGTCGGAGTCGGAGTCGGAAAAGTGCTAATCCTGTCTATTTTTCACAAAACAAATTTGTCATATCTGAATCAATATTCAATGTCAAACCTAGTGGTGAACCTCTCCAATTACTTGAAAAGCCTTTAAATATATTATTTGGTCTGTTGTCATGTGCTATGATTGAGAATCAGACTCATGAAATTTATTTCAAAAAGGGTTCATTTGCCAATTTCGGGCCTTTCGTCTGGATTCGCTGAGCTGGAATCGATGGTCGTTGTATTAAGCGGTTAATTGAAGCGAAACTTAAGAATTTCACTCCAGGGTTCCAATTCGAGCCGTTAAAATGACCAGACAAAATGCATTTATTAATAAAGCAAATGGCCAGCAGAAATGATTCTCAGGAGAATGGTGTCTCACAACACAACCTAGGTGAGTATCTAACATGTCTGGTGCTGGACTGACAGGGAATTCTGTAGCCCTTTGAGAAGTTGTCATGGCCGCCACTGCCCTTAGGTAGCACACAGGCCACACGCATGTCTCAGCAAAACTCACCGGGACACCCACTGATTCCCCGCCCTCGACATATCCAAGCGAATATCGAACCGTAATTGCCATTCAATGCTACAATAGTGTAGTTGTATCCAAGGACGTGTATACTCATTGGATGACAATGCCCTGACATGGGGTGTGGTATGATATGGACTTTTAATTTACCGCAAAATGTTATGGTCTCTCCTCCCCTTGGCATTCTGCTTGTTGGTTTCCTTTATACAAAGCAGAGCTGCACAGCCAAGTCAATGGACGAGACAAACAAAATTAAAATCCAGTAGGTGATGCTTTTCGTCCTATAACCAACTCAATTTTCAGTGAATATTGAAATATAGAACAAAATATCTTTAGATATTGTAAATATCGTCACCCTCTCATGGTGCTACATATCTACGCTTTCAGGATTTATGCGACATTTGGAAAAATGATGATTTGTATCTTGGAGGAATTATACTGAGTATAATTCCTCCAAGTTTGTATGAAGGGAATTTTTCGCAAAAAGCCTTAGATTATAATATAATCCTGGGCTCGCACTGTACATTCTCATAGAAAATGTTGTTGAAATAATGAATAGCCATTGTCTGGCCATCATATATGTATTCATGTCAGGCGCGAAATCATGAAGACGAGAAAAATTAGTGGCGCCAGCCGAAGGCCTTTGGTAGTTAAGCGCGGCGGGTTGCTCTACAGAGGGCAGTAATGGAACAGCTTGGACCAATTTCATCGTCTGCCATTACCCGAACTATGACGCGAAAATTGGAAAATTTTCGCAAGTGTCTGCAACTTATATGTAGTTCAAACACCCTACGTGTTTTGACCGCATTGCATTACGTAATGAATATAGGACGATAAAGAGAAAATTGTTCGATAGTTAGTTGACAAACTGTGTGAATAATTTCGGATCTTTTTCATCTCTGTATTGATCTTGTGTTGTGATGTGTTGGCATACTTCTGGCACCAGTCGACTGATCACACACAGGGTGAAGCAAAACAACCCGATACGCACTACAGACTACATGTGCACTAGGGCCTAGATGGAAAACACAAAACGCACACCAGGGCCTATAGCGGTATATTCATAAAACTACTTAAGTCGAAGTGTGATACTTATCTTTTGTGTTGAACAAAGGATAAGTGTCACACTTAGAGACTTAAGTAGTTTTATGAATACGAGCCCAGTTGGACTTTATTCACGAAGCGTTCATAACTTTACGCAATACGTAATCTATTGTCCATTAGCGGGCAACCTTTTGTTCACTATCAACCTGACGACCTGACAAAGGATTTTTGCGTACCCTTAAAGTTACGGGGCCTTTGAAATCCGATGACTTCTGACATACAATGTATGGTTACGTTAGATAAATCACCTTTGGTAAATATGAATGTATAATATGAATGTAAGCGCCGGTTTTTTCGAAGATTTTTTTCAATGTCCCTTTTTTTCTTTGAATTTTTTAGTAACCTCAGTGATTTTATCACGACGTTCGGTCTTTGTTTAATCAATAAAGTAGTTCGAATTTGAATTGAATGACGTATCGAGTGACTTGGTCGACTAGCGAAACCCCGTATCCCTCGACGGCCATTATTCACACTAGACGTTTGCGCTGGCTCATCGGTACGACTTGTTTTTCTTTAACCCGATTACCAGCTCTTCCTTAGCCTTTGATCTCAGGCGAACCGAGGCATCCGTATCAAAGACGGCAGCGGATTATATCAGAGAAGCGATACCTAAATCACCAAGAAATGGCTAAAACTTTTTCCCAATGGTCATCGCGTGTATAACATTAGAGACAAAGAGGAAACAATGCACTATGATGCTTTGTATAATAAGTGACCAAAGAGGTTTTGATTTGTTAAATGCTTTCTGTGGGTCTGCGTTGATGACTTTATAGTGAAAGGTTTATCCACGATTTTATGCATGAAATCGTGATTAATTTGGTCACACGATGATTCGATGATGGGTCTCAAGGAAAAAAGCAGTTTTTAATGTTCTCTGCAGACTGATATGTTGAAATGAAAAGGATTCCAAATTACTGGCTGACCAAAACATTTCCAATCTGTCTAATTTTTTCGGTTATGCTTTTGATAGACCGACATGTACAAAACCAAAGCCAGTCAGATTCTCCGGGTAGATATTACGCTCGATCAGCACCGCTTCGCGACTTTACCGTTTTTACGAAAAAAGCATTTGGTACAATCGCACTTTTTGTGGATTTTCTACACAAGCCAGTTTTCCCTGGAGGGCTAAATCAACCCGAGATGAACTATTCACCAATCTGTCCGATGAAGACACCATCGGGAGAAAATCAATAAAAGACGAGTACCCCTTCATCTCAATTTCCTTTCATTTTTCATCTACGCTTAGACGTGGAATCATCGAAGCTTTTGAATAAAGTTTCCCACCTAATCGTGCAATTATACAAAACGTTCTCAAACAAGTTTAATCTGGTGCTTATGAGCGGCAAATAAACGCGAAACAAAGCGACGACAGGCGATTTATTTTACCTATTACTTTCAGAATCATTGGAGCTTGGTCTGAGCAACGTAGCATCTCTGTGAAAGCTTGTATCGCCCTAGGCTCATCTGGAGCTATGAAATAATGGTTAAATTAAACATGGCTCAAGATGATCGCACATAGCCCGTGGTGGAGCATCGTTCGGAAGATAATTAAAGCTGAACTGAAATGATATTTTGCGTCCATATTGTTTCTTTGAGTGTTACTGTACAACATGCGGTGCTGATTTGATTGTCGGGCAAGGGGTACGGAACGATTCTTCGGTATAGCCTGTACAGCTCAGAAGGGATTTTGAACACCCGGCCAGCAGTCACATTGCATTACTTTCTGGTCGTTCTTTCGTTCCAACAAGGTAACAGGAGTTTTTCCAGATGACGAATGAAGTTAGGCCTATATCATGCTGTACTCTGTATCGTACTCTGGACGTTTCAAATTTTGCCCTGCTTTTGCATACATTCGGTGTGCAATTTTGCCCTGCTTTTGCATACATTCGGTGTGCTTTAATGCATTGTCTTTCTCAATGCTGCTCAATCTAGTCGCCGGAAATTGGCCATGACCTCAGTGCAACTGTAAAAGCAACTAAAGAAACGATCTCCAGTAAGCCATAAGATGTTAAGGAGTTGATTGTTTCCGCCTGGCATGACGGAGGCGTGTCCAAAGCAACGGAACGCCACTCTACCAACAGCTCCTTCAGAATCGGATCATTGGACACGTGACATCAGGCTGGCTACCCACGGCCGTCATCCTCAGCACCGTTAGTCGTCTACAAAGTCACTTTGATTGTAACTTTTGATCAACACAAAACATGATTAAATCGTTCATTACCGGGAAGACTGTGTATGGGCTGTTATTAAAGTCGCCAGTATATTGACGAGAAACGCTGCGTCTTAGATGAGAGCGCCGGTTTCTCGTCTTTCCGTGTGTTGACTTCCTTTGAGGATGAAATCATTGATTCCGGCCTGAAGCATCCGTGTTTACTTTGTTCCTCTCAATCTCTTCTTAAGTGCAAAGTATGGACGGGCTTTTTGCTCGTAATTCACTCAAAGCTGCTCCGAGTCGTGGCCATTTGGCCGAACAGGTGGCAACAACCACAAAGACTTCTGCTAAATGACGGACAAGAGTATTGAAGTTCGTGGCTAAACTGGCGATCGGATGACCACCACGTCATTAGTCGTGAGACGATGAGAGGTTTGCACACTGTTAAAAAAGACCAGATGTTGCCAAAAAGCGTGGCATGCAGCCTCTGGAAACTGAATATTCATAGGTGGTATACGCCTATACCTAGAAGACCCCCCCCCCCCAATCTGGGTCAAACGGAAACTGCGTTCCTTTCGTTATAGCTGAATGGTATAAAGAAGAAATTGACAGTTGAGGATTCGTTGGCCGTGAACACTCATGCACTTGATAAAAGATCATGAGCTGGCTGTTGGAACATTCAATGGACTGTAAATAAAAATTCATGAATTACTCGCGCTGCCATCTCTGTTGACAGCAGCCAGGGTTCATCGGACTTTGATGATTTCTCTGGCCCTTCGCTGTCAGAACAACTGACCATCAAACTCCCGCCAGTTACGCTCGGAAGGTGATTGACAAACATGGCTGCCAATATGTTTGACAGCGCGTCTGTGTACGTTGTTTGCTGTCCGTTCTGTTCTCGCTTTCTAGCGATCTGATGGAGCATGTAGGAGTCATGTGTCGGTTTATCACACTCGTAAGGCATGAACTGACCAAACATAACTTTGAAGACAGGTGTACCGTAGCTGAAGACAAGGTTCCACAGAGCTCTCCTTCTCTGAGACGTTGACCCCGAAGTTGGAACTTCGCCGACCAGAGAAAAAAGTATAGCAGAGGTGTTTAGAACGCATACCGTAATCTCGGATGGTTTAAATTTATTTTATTTTATTTTCATATTTATTGGACACTGACGAAGAGATAGCCTACATTGTATGAATTGCTTAAGCAGGATTCATTGGCGCACGGATCCGGTCCGTTTTCGGTCCGTTTGCCCTAGTTTTCCGGATACGACAACGCAAAAGTCAATTCGATAGATTTTTACAGACCTGAATCGGACAAAATCCGTCTACCAATGAACCCCGCTTAAGATGACAAAATATATACATAAATCGCATGCTAAAACACACATTGCACAAATTTTGTACATAAGTCTGAAATGATGACTCACTTTCTTACCAACTGAATGCTGATTCATGGGAATATTTCGCTCAAATCTCGACTATAGATTTCGCGAAATAGGCCTATTTGTGCAGATACGATCGAAGCTGGTATTGGAGATACATGTTGTAGTAGGTATTAGTAATGGCCACATATACCTACCCAAGAGGAGGATTAAATGACTTCAATAACTCTTACATCACTATAAAGCGACACAAAAATACATGTAGTCATACGATCATTATGAACTATGGTCAGAATGCCTCTCGCTTAATTACCTCAAACGTTTCGTGAATGACTTCAAAGCCACCGTGTTTGGGAGATGGTTGGATTAGGCACCATATGGCGCCGCCGTCGTCACAGAACCCAGCAAAGGAACACATCATAGAGACCTGATTCAAAACATGTCATTCCGGCCTCTAATAGGTTTCTTGCTTTGAAGAGCAAGATTCAGCGACCGAGAGAAACCTAGTATGTTCGACGAGAGGCTGCGGAGGGCTGCTTTATCGCCCTCGGTCATCACCCTTACGATCAAACGTGCTTTGTGGTCTTGGACCAGTGTCAGGAGACCTGTGATAACCTTGTTGTTCGGTATTGAAAATTACACCTCCTTTGCCGACCAGCAACAGTACACAAGATATTATCGTGCTCACTTTCCGAGCGTTGCCTCCGGCCACCGGTCCTCCGCATTGTAACCTGTTTGTGCCGATAACGTGGTTTTGTCTTTGGGCTTCATCATCTCATAAACGTGTGCCACACATACACGACCAGCGACCTCAAAGACCATTCCAGCTGCCCTTTGGCTCATTTCACCTTTTGCGGTATTGACGCGCCGTTTGTTCATTGCCAGCGGTCATCATCGGTTCTCCGCCCAAATGACCCCGCCCTGCGTGTAGCTCATCAGGACCACTTGCTGACGACATCCAAACCAAGAACAATCTTTGATTCCGCCACAGAGGAGCGAATCATCAAATCGTCTTCGCGCACGTAGCCGCTTCTCGCGATAGTCTTGGTGTAATTAGGACCAATATGGGGCTAATTAAAGCAGCTAAGATAATGAGCCGGGACACTTTGAAAATATCAAAAGTGCAAAATAAGAGCGTATATGAATCTTCGAATACTACACAAAGATTCTAAATTGCGGGGACTGTTTTCCATGGATAATTATGACAGCGCAGGCTATTATTCTAACAGTTTCAGTTGTTAGTTTCTCCCGCGAGACCGTGAGATAGAGAGCACCGCTTTAGCCTCCAGGCGTGCCGGGTTATCCACCAATCTCTTCACTCGTAGATCAGAAACAAAACAGCCAGGATTTCACCAAATGATAACGTCTGGCTTTGTCCGATGTCATTGTTGAACCGAACGGCGAGGGGGCTGACGTCGCCTCCGTAAAAGGCCATCAAGTAACCAGATATATGGCTTTACTTTCTCACAAATCTTGTCATAAATTGAACTGGACGCAGAAGACACGCGGAGACCACCTCTGCGTCGACACATGACCAGTGGCCAGATAAAGAATTGGATAAAACATGATCCTCTACATTGTTGCTTTTCGCTTTTGGCGTCAACAGTCATATTCGTTAATAACTAGGATGGTCGCCGACGTAAAAGGCATTCTGTGTTTTGATAATAATTGTCCATTAGCTTTTAACGATTGCGGCAGCCTTATCAGAGAAGACGGCAAACCCAGAAGACGGTTGCCGAAGAATGCGAATGTTTGGAAGTTCAGATCCCATGTGAACGTCGGCCTTGCTAGTGCAAAATACATGGACCAGTATACATGTAAGCCATGTAATGTCTGACGCAAAGGAATATTATGTAATGGCCTGGTGGACTGGGTTCACACAAAAAGAGGAACTATACAGAACACAGCCTCAAAAAGTACGTTCCTCAAACTTGCGGCTCAAACTTGGGGACGGAAAATTATACCAGTGAGAATAAAAAAAGATTGACACACCGTCCCTGGGTGGGCTCGAACCACCAACCTTTCGGTTAACAGCCGAACGCGCTAACCGATTGCGCCACAGAGACCGGCCTGACTGGGATGACCGCGTCGTCCCCTTTATATTGTACGAGTCATATAGGCTTGGATTATTTGATTACAAATTCGACAACAAATCTTCAAGTTCAATGACACAGATGGCGTATTCAATCTGTCATGTCTGTGGGATTATTTGAGCAACCGCCTAGCGAATGTGCTGGACGAGTTACACTCATGAAATATGAACAAAAGTAGTTTTCAAGATGGACGACTGGCGGCCATGACACTTCATTAGGAGTGTACTGAATGTACACGGAGGCTTCTCGCCCCATGCAGGTTCATTCACAGACACCTTTCAATACTAATGGCACCTAAGGGCTCCTCGTATTCAGACGAATGGATCAAGGAAACAAAAAGACTGTCCCTATCCAAAATCAGGCAAACGTTCCTCTGGGTTCTCACCTTCCCTTCGTTTGGTACTGGCAGGCTTCTCCAGACAACAAAGTCAGTCCGCCATATTTATCTATAATACCAATGTTTCATCCCCACCTAATGACGGCGCAATAAAAGTTGTGCGGCTTCTTTTTTCTCTGATCCTGGTGATTTTTATATCGCCACTTTCAGCTGACATATACCCTTACTCAATTAGCGAGAAATTAGCGTTTTACCATCTGTACGTAAACATCAGTTTCTCCTTTTATACCATCCCGATGACGTCACTTCCGTTACTTAGAGGGTACAAAAACTAGAGCGCTAGTATTCAGAACCAGTGAGACAAACAGAGTACAACATTTACGTCTACAATGTATGACGCGTTGATGGATATTTTGCAGATTTACATGTCTATCTAATTATGGGTTGTAATAATGAGAAGGCTGATGAAAGCTTCTGCTAGATACTTCAGTCTCACCATCCAATCCAAACTAACAATGCCACGTGATGGGTTGGACAAACATAAATACAGAATCAGTGTAAAATCAAAATACATGTCAACACTTCAAAAAATGTAAACTATTTTGACGAATTCACTTATCACTTTTCACTGAATCCGATGAAAAATATTCCAAACGTGTACAAAAGTTAAGTACCACAGGGACTTCATCTTCCGCCATCTTGATTTCAATCCACCCAAACGATATTTGAACAAATTCGAAGAATGCCGAGTTAATCTCAAAGGTGAGATCTATTCCACCACAGGCATGGTGAGTCGGCAGACGATCACATTTTTCGGTCTAGGGCCCGGCCCCCAAAGGTCGCACTGGGGCTTTGCGCTTTTGTTCCATGAACAGGGTACTTTTCCAGTCGGGTGCAACATCACGAAACCTGTGTCGCAGCGCACCACAAGAAAGTCTGAGATTTGTGTATTCTGCTTATCAATTACAACTGTCCTGTATCATCCCTCCTTTGAACCCAACGTCCCCGGCCTGCACGAGTTCAAAACTTGTTTTTCTATCACTCGGCCCAATGCTTTCATTCTCCATGATAAGTGAAGCGCACCGCCCGGCGACGAAGAAATCTGCACGAAAACAGCCGCAAGTCTTCGGCAAATCCTACGGGAGACAAGCTAGCCCCTTGCCAAGTTGTGATAAAAGTTTCCCGCCTGATCCCGACAAATTACTGTTTTCTTCCTCACTCGTTTGTTTCTCATCCTCCATAATTTCACCCCGCCATATCAGCTTCTTGTTTGCACAGAGATTTAGTAAAAGATATTCAGTCATGGGACCAAGTCGCGGTGTCTCGTGTCGGTGACTCGTGTTACAGAAGACCGAGAAATATATTTTCTTATAATTTCATCCAAGATGACAGTCCCGTGGGTGAGCAGAATCTCGGACCATTCGTCTCAAATCTGAGCGTACCGTGGTATGATGCCCTCATTATCTGGTGGCGGACATCTTAAAACCCCATGCTTGGTGTGGGCCAGGATGCTTCAATGGGAGGGGGCGACGCAGCCCATATCTGAACTGCGTTCGTCCGGGATTTAGGCCCATTCGAGAAACCAAAACTATAGGCTTAGAGGAGGGTACATGTAGATGTCACTGAGACAGTATTTTGCATATAGAAATGGTAAAAAGAACATCCGTGCATGTATTATCCCCCTGAGGACCTGCCACTATGACCAAACCCCAGGAATTTGTAAAGACATTTTTCAATCATCTCCATTGCTGTCACAGAGAATGGATTTTTGGCCCCGGGTACTACTGATTAGATGATTATGCAAATGAATGACAAAAGAACCATATGTTACAGGAACGCGCCGAATCCAGATTCCGCAACTTTTGAGTCGCAGTAGCACAATGGAATTTCTAGCGATGGCACTATAAAACCGCATTGTAACACGAAGAGCGCTTCAAATGATGTTGACACAAGGATCCCATTGTGACCAAGAGATAATGAACAAAATGGACAAAGTTTTCACCAATAAAAGGTGAGGGGCTCTACTGTCCTCCGTGCGGTAATGACCAAGCGGTCATTCAATTTTATCCCTTAAAATGCCCCTTTACAGGTCGAAATGTGTCATTGTGGTGATGGTTATCTTTTCCCATATACCACACAACCTGTTCACTTCAGCCCTCCTCTGACAGGTTCGGCTATATGTTTCCGGTGACCGCCTGCCCCTCAAAACAAACAACACAAAGTATAGAATTCCCGTATCACCTTTGGGGGGTTGGAATCTGTGGGAACAGATTTAAGACACGTTGTTTATGACCTCGCAGAAGTATCAAGCAGTTGGAATGCTAAAATCATACTCGCAAAGAAGCCAGATTCTCGTTGCTTAAATCTGACTATCGAGTTCCCAAAGCGCTAGGAATGTGGACCTCTATGTACATGTACATGTACATGTACATGTACATGGTTGGGCTGAAGAGGCTTCAGAAACATTGAACCCAATGAACTCAATTCATAAAAAAATCTGACAACTGCATTGCTGTGTATGTTCTACTTTTCTAAACTGCTTGTTTTTCCAAGCTTTTTAAAAAACCCTCTAAAATCGATCATTTTCGACAGTCATAAAAAGATCATATGTCATCTAAATTATTACTCCTGTTAAATCACTCTTGGATGGCGCCATGAAAAACAGAGATTCATCTAATAATTATGGCCAATATTAGTTAATTACCGCGAGATGTCACCCGGAATGACTTAATGCAAGGGCGATGCGCCAGTCTCAATTAGAGGAACTGTTTATAATTCAGTAACCTTTGAAGGAAATCGCCGCAAAGGTTGCCAGCCATGGCGACTAACGGACAGCAAGATTACACATCGTTCGCCAAACTGCACATTTAATTGTCAGCCCGCGTCCAGAGCCAATCGATTATGTTTTTATCGTTCTACTTCAACGATACTGGTAAATTTGAATCATGTATATGACTATTGACTTGATTTTCTCATTATGATAGCTGTCTTGGGGAATTTCCTTCCACATTTTTCACCATTTCTTCTCATTGATTCATCCGAATTCCAGCCGACGGGGCGACGTGGTTCCAGAACCGTGACCATGAAGTCAGCGGATTCGAATCCCGAACAAGTCAGGTCAATGGGGAACAATAGGGAGTTTTCGCAAAGCCCCCGAAACGCCAACGCGAACGCCAAACCCAATGTTCGATGCCACGAAGAGAGCACCGAACAAAAAGACCGACGTTCGTGTTGGTGTTTCGGGGGCTTTGCGAAAACTCCGCACTGGCTGCTCCTTCCGTAAACGGACAACGCACACGCAAATACCCATGCAGGGATAACGTGCTCAATTCTGACTGATTTGTTGCCACGGCTTGTGCTTTAGAATGAGAATGAATGTACCCAATAATCTTCTCGAACCAACAACTTTTTATGTAATGTGAAATTGATGCCAAGCGCCGGCTATTGCAAATACCATGTCTATGGTCGACTTAACACATTGTTCCCAATCAACAACAGGCCTAGTTATATAATGGCACAAATACATTGTATAAACGAATTATATAATGAGCGTGACTGTGATTGAGTGGTCTTATGTAAATGGAAAGTTACATATACTGTCCTTCACGTAGTGACCGACACAAGACGGAAGATATATGCCTTGATTTGGACCCATACCAGTTTAGGCATGCACTCAAGACATCTATGTAGGTTTTGCAAACATTCAGTATTTCACGGAAAAGGGTAATTTGAACGCAACTGGCGAATAGGCGCATAGCCTTAGATACCACCAATGAAGCAATATGAGAATGTCGTTTGAATTGGCCCAGCTGCCGATGTCTACTGTATTTAGCGTGAACGTTTCTGATCCCTTGATCTTATCCCTAAAAGCTATGATCCTGTTTATCTGTGAAGAGATAGCCAACGACTCATCCTTCCGTGATGAACGGCCACCCGACATTTTAATTTTATGACCGCGGCTTTGTCTCTAGTGGTTAGCAATAACCCTTATATTTGGTTGGGCATTGTCTCAGGAGAAAATAGCCGGTGTCATCCCTGGACGGTTGATAAAGGGATGACCACGATGCTCAGATAGGTCGAGGCTTAGCCTGAGGCCGCCGACACTTATGGGCCCCGAGACTGTCCCTTGCTTTTAAGGAGCTGCTTCATAAATCGTCCAAGGCGGCTCGCAAGCTTCGCCGAGGGTTCACTCTGACGGGATAATTGTAGTGTGATCGAAGAGGAAGCCTCGAGTGTGCCTCATCCATAATCAAAGATGTCAATGTCTGCAGTACGACCATCTGGGACAATTACACGTGTCACGCCGAAACTGTGACCACGCCACACCAGAATTGTCAACTTTTGACCCTCTACGCGAGTCCCTTTTTCCTTGACAGTGACCGAGATATTTCTAGGACCAAACAGAGATATTTTTGTGGCATCCTTTTCAAAATATCAAATTGCCGAAATCAAGGGGTTTGTGATTATGCCTGCCGGTGTCACCTGCTCTTGTTTGTTGTCAGTCCCGGGCACGCCCTACCAACGACCCCAGGAATCCTTCGAATCCAGACCCTGGGATGCACCCTTGTTATGCCGGAAATTATCCATCTTTCCCGCTGAGGATGTCCTTTTTTCTTTGGCCCTTTCTGTGTGGGGCTGGTACGGGAAATATCGCCTGGCTCTTTCCCATGGAAACCAGTATTAACAGTAACAAGTCAAAGGAATTATCATCGCAGTTCAGTTCAGTACAGTTCAGTTCAGTTCAGTTGCCACTGAAATGAACAGCAGCAACATTTCACAACATGACAGACGTTATACGGTCTTAACGGTAATGTTCCTGGAGGGCAATCACACCGCACCGCAGGGCCGAACGTCACGAACCGTCATGACCCATCTCGGGGACATTTTAACGGCCGACGTCGTCCCTTACTTGAGGCGTTTAGTCCAAAGTGCAGATTGCGAAACCTGCTGATGACGAGAGGCACTTGCATATGTCTAACTTCTAGTGTTTTAAACCGAGTTATACCACAAAAATAGCAATCCTTTGGCATGTACGTCTACGTCAGATGTTTTCTCATATGTAGCACTATGAAGATGTGAACCGCGTAAAGGCTGCGACACGCCAAAGGAAGTCCTACCAATGGACAAGATACCCAGGGAGGATTGCCAGAGCATACAGCATAGCTCTAGGCCCAAAACCTATGGCCGTTGGAGGAGGAACTACCCCACTTCTTCCCCGGACTTCTGGGAACAAGGGGGAGTGTTAGGCAGGACACGAGTAGTGCACCAAACTGTCACAGCGGTACACTTGGAACATTTGGAGAGATTGTCGTCGAACTGGTATCTAGCTCAGCTCTCTCTTTACTGGTTTCCATTCCCTCATCTGCTCTGGGATTCTGCAAGATTCAAGGGCGAAACCTCTTCTTTGGAAACAAATTCTGCTGGATTTACCACTGATCGGTTAAACACGGAGAGGCAGTTCGTCACTCATAAATCATCCGCTTGCCGAAAGCGACAAGAGTCTTGTTAATGATCCAGCCACGATTTTTTATTCCTCCTCCGTTGGGAAGCTGTCGAAGACACGATCCCTGGGGAGGAGCTAATTAGAGTTAGTGAGAGACAGGCGGCTTCTTAATGAAGATGGCTCTTCTGTATTGTTTAGGTTACCAGTGATGGTGGGGAGGTGTGATCACACGTCACCTTAACGAGAATTAAACTCTCCTCGGGTAGAAGAAGCGAGGTTGTAAAGGAGCAGTTACTGGGAGCGAAACGACACCGCTCACCGCAGGCAACCCGCAAGAGGCCATAATCGTTAGTGAAGACGATGGCCAGTCCTTCGACCCATTTCGACATTGCATCTGAATTCGTCCAGCATCCCCAACTGCATGACAGCAATCACGCGGTGTTGGTACAAAAATGTAGGTGCATGTGCTTTGCTCAATTTCATCTCAGCAGCGACAACAAGTAACTAGAACTGTGAAAATTGCTTGACAGCAAATTTGATGGTCCCTACACCAGAAAATGGAAATTGAATGAATAAAGAAAGGGCAAGGAGGGGTAGGCCTATGACTATGTGGCACAGCAGCCAGAATCTTGGGGTTCCCATCGTCCTGGAATGTCTTCGTGGTGAAGGACACATGCAGGGTAGGCAATTCTGCTAATCTGGGCCAATGATTGTGGGCTCTTGATCATCACAGAATAGTTGGAAATGATTAAATTGGGTGTTCTGCAGGCATCTGGAAGTTTGAAGGGGTGGCTTCGGGAACCAAAATGGCGCATGGGTCAGGTACATGAGAGGGGAGGAGACAGGGGCCTGACTTCAGAGACTAGAGGAAGGGGAGGGGAGGGGAGGGGAGGAGGCAGAGGCCTGACTTCAGAGACTAGAGGAAGGGCAAAGTGGCGGAGCCGGATACGGATCCATCGTTGCAGCCTAAACCAACCAAAAAAAAACAAACAAAAAGAGATAAACCCAGTGAAGTTGGTAATTTTTCATCAAAAAATCACTTACCTTAATACCGTCGGTCTTTTGAAACTATCTAACCTTTCAGACCTGGATACCAATATTGACTATATGATGGTACTACTTGATTTTGCAGTGATTGAGTGGTTTTCGTGGAAACGTGTGCCAATTGAATCAGGAAGAAGAAAGAAAGAAGGAAAGAAAAATGCTACCTAGTATTAATCTCAAGCATGCAAAAGTCATCGAATAACGGGGTACTTCTAGATCAAGAATGTTTCCAGGAGGTGACCGAACTAACATGTAAAATTTCTCCGACGTGAAGAAAAAAGAGAAATACATGTGTGCAGAGAAGGGTATCGAACCTGCAGCGTCAGCGAAACAACAAGCAATCGCCCCGACTGTGCTACCTGGCCTCCGGGCGGGCCTCGCCGCCGGTGTGGTAGCTGGTTCTCGACAGGAAGTTCTGAACTTTTATCGCCATCTCCAGACCTGTTCCGACGGGGATTCTGGTACTAATTTGGTGACATTATGTAGGTACCGGTATATCCTTTAAATTAGGGTGCTCTGCACGCAATTTCTGTCTGCAAAATCCAAAATACCTCTTTATGTATAACTAGCTGGGNGGCAATTCTGCTAATCTGGGCCAATGATTGTGGGCTCTTGATCATCACAGAATAGTTGGAAATGATTAAATTGGGTGTTCTGCAGGCATCTGGAAGTTTGAAGGGGTGGCTTCGGGAACCAAAATGGCGCATGGGTCAGGTACATGAGAGGGGAGGAGACAGAGGCCTGACTTCAGAGACTAGAGGAAGGGGAGGGGAGGGGACGAGAGGGGAGGGGAGGAAGCAGAGGCCTGACTTCAGAGACTAGAGGAAGGGCAAAGTGGCGGAGCCGGATACGGATCCATCGTTGCAGCCTAAACCAACCCCAAAAAAACAAAAAGAGATAAACCCAGAGAAGTTGGTAATTTTTCATCAAAAAATCACTTTAAATACCTTAATACCGTCGGTCTTTTGAAACTATCTAACCTTTCAGACCTGGATACCAATATTGACTATATGATGGTACTACTTGATTTTGCAGTGATTGAGTGGTTTTCGTGGAAACGTGTGCCAATTGAGTCAGGAAGAAGAAAGAAAGAAAGAAGGAAAGAAAAATGCTACCTAGTAATCTCAAGCATGCAAAAGTCATCGAATAACGGGGTACTTCTAGATCAAGAATGTTTCCAGGAGGTGACCGAACTAACATGTAAAATTTCTCCGACGTGAAGAAAAAAGAGAAATACATGTGTGCAGAGAAGGGTATCGAACCTGCAGCGTCAGCGAAACAACAAGCAAAAATCGCCCCGACTGTGCTACCTGGCCTCCGGGCGGGCCTCGCCGCCGGTGTGGTAGCTGGTTCTCGACAGGAAGTTCTGAACTTTTATCGCCATCTCCAGACCTGTTCCGACGGGGATTCTGGTACTAATTTGGTGACATTATGTAGGTATATCCTTTAAATTAGGGTGCTCTGCACGCAATTTCTGTCTGCAAAATCCAAAATAGGCCTACCTCTTTATGTATAACTAGCTAGGCTGCCACTGACTGCGGGCGGAAGGCTCGCCGAGTGCGAAACGACTGGATACTGGTGGGTGTGCCCGGCCGCCTGCCCTCTGCACGGCCTATGTCACACGCAGAGAACATAGAACTAGTCTACTGTCCACATTTTTGCGAATCGTCGCGGGTTCGATACTCGTCAGTGTCTGCTTTTTTTTATTTATTTATTTTGTCAAGCCAGAAAAATATTCCAAGTTCAGCAACCTCCTGGAAGCACTCTTAATCTGGCACGACCCGTTATTCGATGGTTATGCATGTTTATACCTATTGCTTGCATGGTGTCGCTGGTGCATGTCTCGTTCGCGAAAGTCCCTCTCCCGGTTTTAGGAGGCTTCAGCTATCACAGCATTTTTGTTGATTGTCATCCGTGCGTCTCTTAGCTCCATCTCTGGTAATCATCTCATGAAAAATATGTCCCATCAATCGGCCTGATTATAGATTGAGAGGAATCCAGATTAAAACTAAGAGAGATAATTACGGCTCTTATCCGAGCATCTTTAATTCTGATAGCTGAGTTCAATTACACACTTGGTAGAATTGAAACACTTCAAAAGAACTCTAACGACGCTTTCCACAAAGAGTTCGTACGCATGTTGCTTAATTCGACGCAAATTCTCCCATATTTTGCAAGAAATTTATTCCGGTTATGGATTTTCTAAACCTTTGGTCTTCCGTGATGAACTTAAAATTAAAGAGAATTAGCCGCCGGTTGGTGCGGAGAGCGACTCTAAGTTTAAACCGCCGTGAAATTTCCAACTGATTATAAACTAGAGGAAAGGGTTGCGTGCCACTTTCAATGTCGGAACAAAGTCCATATTTTCGTTATTTAAACTACGTTCTGAGCAGAAGGGTGGATTCTAAGAGCCCTTCTTTGTTTGGGAGGAGCACTGATATGACGACAAAGGGAAAACCCGGGAGGCCACGCGCAATTGGCGTCGCGCAAAGCAACTGCGATTTTGACTCAATTTTACGCTAAACTTTTGCTAAACACGGGATCGTACACCATAAAGATGCCTTTATCCGTGTTAGGGAGTTGTATGATTTTATTCCAAGTCGATTAAACTGCTTGTACACGAATTAGTATCTTCATATTGCTCCATTGGCGACGCTGCTGAGGGTAGCCTTGCCGTCGCTGCGTGGTGGCATGTTTCAATGATTTCGCGAATGAATCAACTTCAAGAACACTCGAAGAATGTTTCAATCTGATTTTGTTGGAAACGCCTGACCTTGTGCAAGAGCAACTGGCCGTTGGGCGCTACTAGGTGCCATGGCCATCCATTGAAATTGCGTTAGGTTTGCGGCGATTTCTGATGTTTTTCTATAAGTCTAGCCGATAGGTTTGCGGTTCTGATTTTTTAAAGTCTAGCCGATAGACATCTAGGACCGAGTGTGGATTTCTCAGTAACTTCATGAGTTAGTGCTCCTTAAATTGATACCGAAGGCAACCTCTGAGTGAAACATCATCACGATTCTCATCCATGTCTTGGTTTATGTTACGCCGACACTTAAGGCGGTAAAGATCTAGTTAACCAGACAAACCAGACGCCTCGAAGTGAGAAAAAACCAATAACATGTTCTGGAGAAATCATTCTTTCAAAAAACTTAAAAAATTGAAAATTATGTCATTCTGCTTATAGTTTATTACTCGGGGTCAGATGTTTTTATCAGTTAGCAAGTTTTTCGTGTTTAAGTATCGAATGGCGTCAAGCTTGGCACTTTTTTCATGTCTTTTTCTTGCCTCTACACTGTGGTTCTGCCAAGGCAGTTGTAAGGCCATTCTAGCGTGACCGGGCCTCTGGGAAAATCTCTCTCCCATGCTCCCGCCGTGGGGTCTCCGAAAACACTCCACAGCCAGGTGCGACACACATTTCAGGCTCCGCAACCGCAGGCTTTGAATGCTTGTCCCGTTATCTTTGGCATTCCGAGAACAGGTTCTTTCCCATTAACTCGTCTTTAAGACATTAACTTCTAATCAAGCTGTTGTAAGGTGTCATGTCGATCCTAACCGAAGATACATGAGATTTTCTTCAGTGAAAACACGTGCTCAAGGTGAGAGGATTCCCAGTGTGTAAGGTGCAAAAATCGTACTCCGCACAGCAAAGAGCCGTCTCCTGTATGAGCCAAACTCTTATCATTGCTAACTTTATTATTTATCGACGCCAAGCAACACCTGAACGCGTCTCGCCACTCTAGAGAACATCTTCATCAGTGAAGCTACACCGGCCTCCATTTACTGCCAAAGCGAACGAATTCCATCCTGTTACAAGTACAGCTTTTTGTTGTACATTTACAAGACATGGGTTCTAACAATATGAAAGCAAACGCAAGAAGTAGTTTGGCAGAACATCAAATTGCACAGTTTCCGACGTTGGTGGTAGGTTTCATTTCACACAAACGTCACGATCTTCTAGATAGCCTTCTCCTTCTGTTTCTGAGGAAGGCTTCGTATAGGGGTGATAGGTCTAAAACAAGGAAAACCGTTTCCCGTTGCTGGATGTACGATATCAAATGCTTTGGATAGATCTACTCTGTGCATTTCGCTATACCTGCCATGTTCCTTTCGACAACAAACGGGATACGCTGTCCGCGAAAGTGTCGTAACATCATCGCAGCCGATATCACGAGTACAGGCGGTAGCAATCATGCAATCGTACGGATATTAGTTACCAAGATCGCTTACTAATCTCTGATTATTCAAAATACATGTATAGTAAGAAGCAACCAGATCAATTGCTACATGTATACTTATAAAATGTATCAAAATTTGTGAAAATATTTACGGGTTGCTTTTTTCTAGCGAAATTCGAGCTCATCAATCATGTCAATTACCCATCCATCGATCTTAATCAACTCACCCTGCCATACCAGTAAGCCGCGAATGTTTCATTCCTGTACCTCAAGCCCGGACAAGCTCACCTTTCGCATTCCACCAACTAAAACAGGGCCGTACGTCATTATCAATCTACACAATTTTGGGGGTGGTGAGGTATTTTACATCTACCTATGCCCTCAACACGTTCTTTGAGAAAACCACACTATGACCTGTGGTTGATGCGAGGACTCGCGGCTTTTTTGAGGAAACTCACCGATCAGAGGTGTACGGTGAAACAATTTTGTAGGTTGTGGTGTTATCTTGAAAACTGATCCGAAAAGGAAGATCAGCGTGTTTTTGAAAAAAAAAATAGCCCAGAATTACATGTAAAGATTTAGGGAACATAATTGATGTGTTCCGTTCGATGTTCATGAAGAATTTATTTCAGTTTCTTGCTCTGTTGGGCCTTCTCTAGAAGATTGGCATCGCTCGTCTTATTCGACGCGGCATGTCTTTACAATCCAGAAATTATTCCCCCAAATTTGGCGCTGTGTGCTATGACTCGCCGATTCGATGTTTCTAGCCGCTTTCGAAGTGTTTCTTCCAGAGGATTTTTCAAATTCTTCGTACCGTACCAGAAGTGCCAAGGCAGCAGTCTGGTGTCCAAAAGAAGTGTTTCGGAGCGACTTTCAATATTTGTGTTCGGCCCGTCGCACCGTCTATCCCATGCACTCTATTTGCCCAGCAGGATAGTGGTACACTTAGACCCGCGTATACTGACGAAGTGGCTGGGCCTCAGAATATCAATAGTTTAGAATTCATAACTCACAAATCATAGATGGCCCGAGGCTAGTCCGAGTTGTTTCAAAGCGCACTTTTTTCAGGCGCTCTTTCCTCAGCTAAAAGCTTCCATATAACGTTATAAAGGAATACGGAAGTCAGCAACGTTCGTCAGAGACACATTTTGTCGCAAGTGTCACACTGAAACAGATACACGAAATGGCTATTCTGTTTCGTAAGTGTTGGGGAAGTATGCCATTTGCACCGTACTTTCCATCCAACGAGGTCGCAAACAGCGACGAGCAGTTTCTGATAGGAATGCTCCCATCTGAAAACGTTATCGTTTGATCGATGTAGAGATTACATTTATTGCCAAGTCGGCTCAGCTATTGGTATAATTTCGTCATGTGTGAACTCCATAAAATGAGCGTAAAACCTCTGTTTTCCGCATCAACTTTTTGTGCTAAAGGATTCAGTGTTGCTAGCCCGGGGGTTTACCACTCTGGTGGTGTCGGCAGCATTTTCCCACACACTTTTACTCTCACCGTAAACGCCATTAAACATGCCATTAACCGACACGGTTACGGCCCGTGGCTCCACATCTAATGGTTCCTAGAGACAGTCATTCTCATGTAGTCTTACTCTTCGCCTTAGTTTGGTTATCATACTTGTGAGGCGACAGGGTGTTGGGCAGAACTCACGAAATCATTCCCACACGAAAGGAATTTTCAGATGGAATTCGTGATAGCGGCACCAAAGGTTAAAACTCTCGAAGACGGTCCATGAGAGACAGAAAACTGACGAATTACTGTTGTTTACTTTCTGTTCATTAATACTGCAATAGCTTCGTCGTGGCATGGTGTGCACTCAGGGCTTTCGTCTGCTCTGCTCTGCAGAGATTGCCGAGTTTCGACAGTGACATTGATGGCACCATGGCACTAACATTCTATCGAAAACACGACTCGGAGGAGTCATGTATGCGTCAGTTTTTCCAGCGCGACACACATTTCTTCATCAGAGCGCCGATCTTTTAATTACTTGCTTTTTTAGGCTGGCCCGTTAATTAACGAACCGAGTTTCATGCATGCTTGTGCATTTCAATACATCATAAAGGCCTAGATAAACCGTGTCATCTGCTTGACTTAGATTTATGCGATATCGCGTGCCCGTGTTCGTCAAAAACGTCAACACCATCTTGTGCTTAGGAGAGCGTAACTCCAACCGCTACTCAAGCGGGAAGAATATAATCAAGTGAATGCAGAAGTTCAAATTTTAACATGCCACAGCTGTGCAGTTTCATATTCTAACAGATTTATTCTGCGACAAGCCTGCGACATCAGCGTGGTCCACATCCAGATGGCGGACCATCTCCCGTAACAAATGTCGTCAAAGTTGTCAACATTGCAAATTTCGCGCAGACGATACACCTGTTTCGATGAGAAAACTGCATACATGTATGCATTATATCTCAGCTGTCAAACAAAGGTGGCCAAACTATTCGTCATTCGAATATGTCATCACGCGGGATGTTTTCTCATATTGACATCGGAATGGTTAATTATCAGTTCGCATGTTTTGATTTGCAAGTTGATCGACGTTGTCAGTGTTACAGGAACTTCGAAACACGAAGAAATTTATCCAGATCAAACTTCGCGGCCCTTAAATCGTAGCTTTCTCAACTGTTTGAGATAGCGAACGACACGAAGCCGTTCCGTCACACCCGAATTGTGTTCAGAAGAGGGTTAGAATTTCAAGGTGACGAAATGGTCACTGTCGCCGTCTGGCATCAGTGAAAGGAACCAGAGAAGCGCTGGTGGATTACGTTCAAAAGTATTCCATCGGACAGCCCGAAAAACTGCATCAAATCATAGACGGCAAATTTACTATTAAAGGTGGGGGATTTTTTAAGAGGCAGGCCGGCACGACATGTAGGCCCTATTCCGCTCTGAGAACGGCATTTCACTTCGGAACTGAAGATGTGGTTATATCGTTTCAACTGCCCCGAGATGACTTGTGTTGCCACCTGGTCGTAGAATAAGAAAGCATGAAGACGCCGGCTGACCCTGTCAGTTCAGTCGGCGTTCTGTCGCTCAAGATTCATAGACATACCAAGGCCAACATCCGCGTTTTTCGGATCGCCGAGCCGTTTCGTACGACTTCTTGCAACTGCGTACAATCGTGGACCAACTACTGACGAGTAGATTTTTTTGTAAATCTCTAAAGACGCCTTTTAACTGATTTAGTTGAATTGATGACGAAAAGTTGAGTCAAAATGACAGGTAGCGTGCAGACGTTTCCACAGGCTGACTAAGAACACGGAGAATAGAAATTCAAAACGGGCTCAAATGATTTACCACAGAGGACATCACGAGGCAGTAACGATCGTTTCATTCTGAAATTTCATCATGCAAGTTAAGTCCAGGGGGACTTGAGTTTGAAACATGGGGGTTTAAAAGATCTTTAAATATGACTCAGGTGCGGGTGGGAACCCTTTCAACATGAGAATGACGAGTATCAAGTACATGTATGCTTCTCATTTTAAGTAAATGATGAACATGACGTAACGTAACGCCTTGGCCCCTAGATGGAAAGCTTTTACAAGAGCATTTGCCCGTACGATCAGCAGAATTGGATAGTGTCTAAACTTACTAGGCCTAAGAATCTAGAAGGAGAGAGAGAGAGAAGCAATGGACGAGAGTCTCTCTTTCTTCAAAGAATGATTTTACTTATCCATAGTCAACAATATAATAAATGGCTATGTACAACCACAGTGCAGCATAAACATGTATAACATACAGATCAAGAGCTCTAGCAAATTGCAATCACAGATACGAATTTCAAGGGTTTTGTACAGATATTACAACATAGAAAGAAAGAATTGTCAGTAGGTTGTCCAAAAATACGCACGAAAAGCACTACCACCTTTCCATAAATACTAGGCCTACTGGCCAATGTGCTAAATGACTGAAGGAGGAACCCCTTCGTATTCCGCCGGAAGGCTGAGCAAGTAACAAAAGTGTCATGACGTCAGAGAGCTACATGTAGGTTACACCTTGACGTCATTTCACTTTGAAAACGAGAATGAATGAATAGTGGATGAACAAGTCTCCGGCTGGACTTTGTTGTCAATCTTGGTAACAAGAACAACATTTTGGTTCAAACATGGAAGTTTATAATAACTCCATGGTTCAAATATCGTGAAGTATATGTGAAGAAAGAAAACAAGTCCAAATAAGCCGAATGTTTCAAGGACAACTTTGTTTTATCCAGTGATGATGGTATTCACATACCAGTAACCATGGAAGTAACTTAGGCAGCGACCAGTTGATGCTACCACAAACTGGCGCGCAATCGTTTTTATGGCATTCTTAGATTGAACTCCCCATAGAACAAGATTTCTGCCATCAACTTGGAGAAAGAGTGGGTCACCAATCTGATCCAGCTCTGCTTAATTTACCACCTAGATTAAATTCAGGTCTACCTCGCCAGAATATTCACATTACTGCACACATTCAATTATTCCCCAGCGCAAGAAGGGAAAAAACAATCAGGATTTCTAGATCTGTATGGGATTACGGTTGCTGTAATCAGGTTTGCCAGATTGGTGGGGTGAAAATAACACCGAAAACAAGAAATACGCTCGTGGTCAAGGGAGTCAAGAAGTTTTTGCCAATGATGGTTTTTCACATAAGGAAATAGATAATTTGGTGATGTAACGGTACTTCTATTTGCCCAGTTTTGAAATCAGCCGGAGGCTCATCCCAAAGTAGGTGTACAGGATACCTTCAAAGATAACTGCCGATAACAGATTTAGCTCAGTGGCAGAGATAGAAGAGAACCTGTTGTGATCATTACAAATTAGCATAATTGAGATTCCAAAGTATTGCCGCACTATCACAGATAGGATGCGAAGTGATTAAAAAAAATTTGATGCAGGTGGGAGGAGAATGTACGAAATGCAAGAATTAAGTATGAAAGAACACAACAGCGCACACAATATTAAATTACTTCAATTCGAAATTTATGCATAGGCCAAGGGTGTCATTGCTTCCGAAGTTTTTGGTGGACACCCAACAGTTATAGAATGCAAAACGTATGCAGAAAACATGGTTCGCAATTTAATTTTCAATAAGCCAAGTGAAAAAACTTCTTTTGACAATTTCTTGAATGCCACCATAGTTGCAATAACTGAAGCACCAACCCAACCCGTATTTGAAATAGAAATGGTGGAGAAAGAATGAGTAAGCTCATTGCCGTTCTGTGGAGTGGAGACAGAATGACAAAAATATTTGGTTTTACTAGTGAAAATTTGGAAATTCAACATACAGAATGATGTGTTCTGTAATATTTGTCTACTAACAACTAAACAATAGAGGTAATCTCAAATATATTACATATACACACCTAACAAGAAATATACAAAGCAAAATGCATTTCGCCTGTAGATTTTTATAGCATGACATTTGGTCAACTTTCTCCTAGTACACGAGTCCTAATTTCTGCCATTCAATGGTCAAAAACGGTATCCCCAATAGTGATCAGTAGGTGCATGGCTGACTGAAGTAAACAGCACCATTCTACACTTCAGTGTACTTCAAGGACAAGACAGTGCTGCTAAGTCACCTGTCTCCCCTTTAATCGCATGCAGAGCAATTAAGCCTACTTTTTAACAATAGAGGGTAGATTTGTAATTTCTGCTGGCTGGCTTTTAGTGGAAATTGAAAGGATTTTAGAAAGAGGACAAAACCTACATAGCCCTATTCCGCACACAAAGCCCTAAAGCAGACTGTTGTACATATTCACCCTCTGCAGGCCCGTAGCTAGCATAGGGACGGGGGGGGGGGGCAAATGCCCCCCTAGCCAATTGTTCAAAAAAAATTTTTTTTCAGCAAAATCAAATGGGATAAACGATCAGTATTGTTCGTGTCTCAGAATGCAGGAAATTGACCTCAAATTGCATCTCAGAGCTTCTAATTTTCAACATTTTTCTGGGGGAGGCCCCCAGACCCCCACCCACAAAACCGACCCCTTCGGCGATGCCCACACCCGTAGAGCTCGTCTGCTTAAAATGCCCCCCTAGCGAAAGCTAGCTAGCTAGCTACGGCCCTGCTCTGTGGGTGCATCCAGCCAAAGACTGTGCCTAGGTCACCACAGTGCATTACAGAGAAGAATCACTGCATAGCACGGTAAAATAAATTAGCAACATAAAAAATAGCACCAGCACTTCCTATAAAACTATTCTGGTCAAGGTGTTTGATAACGTCAATGAAGAAATGATGTCTTCAATTTTTTTCCTGCAGAAGATGTCTACCGATAACGTCAATGAAGAAATGATGTCTTCAATTTTTTTCCCGCAGAAGATGTCTACCTATATTTCAAATCATAAGACACCTTCGTCATGGAGTACAATTCCACATGTTGTGGGAATTTCTAGTTCGATATTCAGGCTAGCACAGGTACACTGCGAAAAAGGATACTGAAAGCTTACAACAGATCAGTAGTACGGTAATACTGTAATGAAATGACACAAAAATTGAATGTAAAAAATTAGAAAATTTGCACCCTCTTCCCTGTGTATTAAAACTAAATGGAGGGATTCATCAGAAAAATCAAATTTTTTCCCATCCATTGTCTTCAAATCTTTTGCCAATAACACAATTATTAACAATAACGCAAATCACAGGATGTCATTAGGATTCCTGCTGCTTCATGACACGAGTATAAATTTATTATAGAAACCACTTTGACAATGAAAGTATAAAACCCACTGTTGAAGAACTTTACAGGTGTATTTCCCATTTGAATCGCTGTAAGCCCAGAACAACACTGCCGAGTGGATATGGATATAATGCTTATGCAAAATACAAGTTTTTTTATAGCACTATGTATATTGTGTTTCAATAACTGATATGGAGAATGAAAATGCTGCTAGTGATGTGATCAGAACATGAAATACCAACTCACAAAGAAAGCAAACGTAGTGGCCTCACATTCTGATGCACCAAGCAAAGACTTCAGCTTCCGAGTTGCTCTACGCTAAAGTGCCAGCTTGAGTAGTGGCCATTTTGGTTGCAGACAACAGCTGAGAATAAAATAGCTCCTCTTTTCCAACCTTTCTGTGTAAAGGGTAGCCAAAGTACCCTTCAAGTTACTGTACACAAGACTAGTCATCA
Source organism: Notospermus geniculatus (assembly GCA_002633025.1). Classification (NCBI taxonomy): domain Eukaryota; kingdom Metazoa; phylum Nemertea; class Pilidiophora; order Heteronemertea; family Lineidae; genus Notospermus; species Notospermus geniculatus. Next base: position 1,044,380 of record NMRB01000002.1, on the reverse strand, counting down.
CTTATAGATTCTTAACATTTATTTCGCACACAAAACTGCAAGCCAGGAATGTAAAGCTTCTTTCTCCGTAAGATTTGTGTGGCATAACATGGTCATACAATCAGGTTGGCAGCTTCAACTGTATTTCCCAGTTCTTGACATCTTCTCTCAACTTGTCTCATTCAAGATCTTCAATCTTCACCACATCATTTGGACTGTCATTCCTGAAAAAAAAATACAAGAGGTAACAACTGATCTATTGGAATTCACAAAACACAGCATCACTATCCTACACTGCTGTCAATATCTCGGCAAATGGGAGATGAAGGGATCATCTTTCCTCAAAAGGACCTGTATTCAGACTCGAGGTTTCTTCTGACAATCCCAAACATCTCCCCCCAGGAGGCAGAGGAACACCAAATATCAATCCAGAGTACTGTAAATCGAGAAGAATCGCAAAGATTATGAACCATAAAGATCACCTTTAACTCCGGTAGTCAGGTATCTCGTTGCATTTAATGCCTCAAGTGCAGGAAACTGACTCCGCCATTAAGAGGAATGAATAAATGATATTATCTGAATCAGAAATTTGCCGTGGATGTGTGGGTCTGGGGACCTTCATGTCAATCTCATGTTGTGTCAGCAGCAGCAGAACTTGTCAGGAGAGCAAGTACATTTTGACATTCAGATGTACACAGAATGTGGCTTCAACGGAAGCGGACCTTCAATGGCTTCATCGCTACCATACCGCCAATGAATACATATTGTCAGAGACAGAATAATGTCATTGCTGTCACGATAAATGCACCTGAGGTTAGCAAACAATATGATCAAGTCAAAGAAAACCGCGGCTTCTGGCTTGGCCTCTTTTCAAAGCGGCGTACCAACATTGTCATAATTTGAGAAATGTGGTTACTGTTAAGTCACCAGTGCAAAGGAACAATGAGAACGGTGAAAGAACATTGTAACCGGCTCTTGGTTATGTCCACTGGGTATCAAGAGAACTGCTAATAGGCTTGCCATGTACGTTATTCGTCACCAGTTTGCCAGATAATGGCTTCTCTCACAATGAGGAACATCACTAGAGATTACTTCGAAAATAAAGCTGGTATTTTTGACAGGCAGGTCCTATTCATACGAAATCTACCCCATGATTTAAGTATCAGATTCTGACAATGACGACCCCATAGGGTTCCTCTCATTTCATCTAGTTGTTAAGTAAGATTTAATAGACATGAACTTGACAACTTTCCAAGGGGGTTATGGCAACTTCAGTGATAATAGTAGTTCTACTCCTTTGTTTTCATCACCAGGGATGTACATTTCATCACAAGCAACTGTAACTTCATGATGGAGACACATACAGTAGAGATTCTGTCTGCCTCATGCTCAGGATATGGAGTGTTCCCAAGAGAGATTGTCCCCAGCTCACCATGTGTTGTAATATACCGTTCATTTTTCAGGTCCCATGGGAAATGTACATTAAAAGACAGTCCTATGGTATTAATTACAACTGCCTTTGTAGATGAAGACTCATTGACTTAAGCAGCCAGGGGTCACTTTTTATCACATTTTAAGCATGGGCACCCCCTGGTCGCCACACAAAAGGTTAGACACATACCACAAACAAACGGGTGTAGAAGCAGAAACTGATCAAGTACACACGTCACTTGAGGGCTGCGCATCACAATACATCAAAGACATCATCATGTCTCCCAATTCCACGAGGAGGCCTAAGGCACTCTTGTGTTGACTTGTTCAGACTGACACCACACGGTCTTGTTTAAAATATGTTTCCGATTGACTAGTTAAAGAGATCTTCACATTGCCCCCAGTAGTTGAAACTTAAAATTAGTCGCTTCTCTGTCATTTCTGTGATAACAACATGGTGCACCCGGCTTCACTTTGAAGATGACTTTAATTAACTTTCACTTCATGCTGATGCCATCCCTATTGTGACATCTCACCATACTAAACATAATCAAATCATTCCAGTAAACTTAAAATTTTTATCCCAAATAACTCGGGTGTGAAATGGAATTAGAACCATATTAGGTAAATTCGCAAGAAATGGCAAAAATTGCACCAACGATGATATGGCTCTTATAATTTATCAAACCAGAGAATTTTAATGAAATAAGTCAGGTATTTTTGAAGTAACAGACTGTTAACTTGATAAGAATTAAGTTTGATGTGGAAATGTAGCCTAACCTGCCACTTTGAATGTTCTACGCCAACATCTGATTGATCCTAATTCATTCTACCTCAATTTTTCACCATCTTATGTCTTGTGGCACCCTTCCACCAAATGTTGCAACCATCTTCCATCTTTCTTCTATGTTAAAACTGGCAACATCTGTGTTGCTTATGAGATGACCTTCAGGAATTCAGTAGCATGACAAATGGAAGTTTTCTTCTGAATAGAGATGCTTCATATTCGAAGGTCTGCATACACAAATAATGATTTCGTTTCACATGCCACATCAAAGAATTGGCCATTATGACTGGCAGCAAACAGCTCAAGATATCCAATTATGGTGTCAAACTATCAATTAATTCTTGAATATGGGTGTGATTTTAGAGGCATAACCAGTTAATAGTCTTGTAACAAGTTTTGCCAATGTAAACAACATGGTTAAAAAGGTTGTAATTTGATTTGGAAAATGCTTTAATTGTCTGTGCCTGAAGGAAGCTGAAGTGCAGACAAGGCCATGATACCAGGCTGAAAACTATGACATTCTGAGACAGAAAGCTCAACAACCTTTCCCAAAACCTTGTCAATTCCGAGAAGGTTTAGCATTATCCTTTTTAAGAAATTCAAATGAACCTCCCTCAATTCCCCACTGAGGCATTCTATGGGATTTGGTAAGTGTAATTAGAATCCTAAAGAAGTTCCTTCCGAAGTGTTGGACCCTCTCTTTCATGGGTCTAATCACCCCTTCCATCAAGGTCCAAGGAATAAACTGGAACATGTAATTATGTCAGCCAAGCTTGATCCTGAGAACTTAAACTCATAATAGATAATAACTAGGAAGAGGGATGGCCAGACAATGATCGAGCAGTTCAGACGTGGCTGACCAGAGGCATTTTTGGACGATATGGCCAGGACTTTGTTCACACATCCATGATGGATTAATATAATAACTAATGTCAGTCGTGTAGAAAAACAACCATTTAGTTGATAATTGCCAATTTGCTGTCCAGCACGGAGGTGAAATTTTTGACGAGGTGCCCTTTCATGATTTTTACACAAGTGTGAATTCTATCAGGGTATAGTAATGAAATTATGGGTTTGGGGTGATTTGACAAAGACAAATGCGCCAGCATGGTTAGTAGGCTGACCTACCGCAACGATGGCTTAGGTAGACCCAGTGAGGCTTGTGGAGTTCAAAGAAAAAATAGCTTCTGCCCCAGAGACAAATCACCCGCACTGTCCAAAGTGAACGCTGGAAGTTCTTTGATCATGCTCATCATTGCATACACACAGACTAACAATAATCAGAGAATTTGGCTTCCGTGGGAAAGTGTTGATCATGGTAGATAGTGGCATACGATGTAAACCCCCAAATTTTCATGGCTATCAAATCAAAACTTATGCATATTTATAACAGTAGGCCTACGAAGTTTGCCGACTCTGCATCTGAAACAGCTCTAAAGCTTTGCTGCAGACTTTCTGATGGTAAGGTTTGATGGTATTCGAAAAAGTGCTTTAATGTTTTGAAATACGAACAAATCCATTATAAATACCAGGTCATGCTTTAATTCCATCTCATTTGATTGACAAGATTAAGACAGAAGCCCCAAATGGAAACAACTTTCTCATCTTGTTCAGGAAGAAACAAGTTTATAATGACTAATTTTTACCCGCCTTCATAAATCCAGCTCATTTTATGGCTTCTTGTAAAGGAGCGTCAACCAACATCCAGTTTAGCAGAAAATTTGTATCTGACAATGATATAGTTTAAAGCCTTTTATTTCATAATGACATCAATGATCATCCTGCTTGAGGCAATCAACTTGAAATACCATCCCCAAGATTTCACTCCAATTATGCTATTCAGCAAACGATAGCTTAAGTCTTATAAATACATTAAATGAAATTAACGACTACTTCCCATTTTAACATGAACTGTACGTCAGATGACAATTCTTGTGCAAAATCTTTCCATGGCTTCTGAAAACTTCACTTCCTTTATAACAGTGCAGATCACAGAGGCAGAAAATTGTTCAACACCATAAAGACGACGGAGGAGTGATCTGTCATGAAGCCAGCTAAAGTCATGTAGACAAACCACTCCACCCGATCTCAACAGATTCAATCATCGAGGGTCTACAACCGTATCGACAACGATGAGGAAGTTTATCTACCGGTAGTTGGAATAATAGGAAAAATTCTTGATTAAACTGTGAATGTACCCATTCATTGAACTTCCAGACAACTGTTCTGATCATCTGAGTTATTTGACTCCTGACAGGGACAAAGTTTTCAGGGCTAACATTCTACAACAAAAAACATGGTCTCCTAATCTGAAAGAAGTCTTCGACATGCTGCCTTTTTTTTCAAGAAACCAAAAACGTTTCCCTGACAGAAAGATACAATTAAGCCAGGGATTTGCAATCTCATGATCTTCATGACTACTTGCTCTCAACCTAATGACTCTAGTACTAACAAGTTCCCCCAAATTGAATGAAACCATCCATCATACCAGAAAACAATGCCCCAAAAAATCTTTGATGCATCCACAAAGTAATGGTCAGTTTTCTCTCAGATTATGGGATATCGAGGTAACAATAATTTCACTTAGCCAGGCCATTTCCGAGCCTTGCATGAAAACTTTCCGACTGATCAGTTTCCCTATAACTTTGATCCGACCCAGCCAGTCTAAAACAACACAACGTTTGATCTCAGCTTGGTTCATATAGATGGACTTTTTACACCCGTAGGCATATCACCTTAAATGATACCGTACATTATGGGACCAAACCTGTAGATGAGGAACTCGACTCCCCAGCCAGGGAAAATAGACAACAGGGCTCTTAATCTCTTTAGTCTTTTGTGTCCTGCATTGAAACTAATGGATGTTGATGGCGTCTTTTGTGAAACTGTAGAAATTCTTTACGCGGCAAATCAAAATTCTTTGTCAGAAGGAACCATTTGATTGTTCGCATTCTGAGTTATCGTAAATGTCTCTTTGTTTTTAATTCAACATGTAGAGATGAGTTTTCTGTGAAATTTAAGACAGCCTACCCAAAATGCCAGAGGATATTTTCAAGAATTCAATCAACTTTGTCATATTTGTAACCAAAGGATGTGCTCTTTGGCAGAAAGGGGGTTTGCTTTGATTCATTTGAGACAGAAGTAATTCATCTTCAGGTTAATTAAAGTTAAAAGATAAACTTTTGAAAAGCAAGTAAGAAAGTAATACTAAGAGCTTGAAAAAAAGATCCTGGGATAAGTTCTGTCACCAGACGGGCAGGCGCCCCATTAAGTTAATGGCTTCTAATGAAGGAGGATCAAATAGGCCCACATTCTCAGTAAAGCCACTGCATCTCAAAACACTATTCACTTAATAATATCTGTCGCAGTCCCACACATACTTACATTGAGCACGACGTGTAACATCTTGTCAGAGAAAGTCACTACAAAAGAACACACTGAAGGCACAGGAACTACATAATGACCACTACACAGGATGGTCCGCAATACTGTCCCTTTAAACTCAGCACTGTTCTGTGGACATTGCTTCTGCTCCACCCTGTACGTATGATAGCGTATGTCTAAACATCAACACAGTGTACGAGTACTTGTTTGGGGCTTACCAAATTCTGTACTAATGACAGTGATCAGGAGATCCTGAGGCTGTTGGAAATACTAAAACATGTTCTATGGAATGAGGTGGCGATGACCGCGCATCGAATGAACGGACACCGGTTTTGGATGAGTCGGCATTATCACTGCTATCTGGAAAATATAAAGAGAAATAGTGCACTGTGAATTTTTGAGTGTCATTTCTTACATGGCAGCACCATCTTTACGACAGAACAGGCATTTTTTGGAAGGACAAGCAGCCTAGAGTGATTGTAACACTATTTGATTCAATTTACCCCTTCAAGCATCTTATTCTGATAGTTTAAGGCAAATGAAATGNGGTGAGCTAAAAAGGGCAGGGGTTAATATTTGCAGGATTCTTATCCCTAAATCAGGGAGGAAATGACCAAACAGATGCGAAAGGGATTACATGCTCATGATGAAGACAAAATATCGTAAACTAAAAAGTTAAACCTAAGTTTTTTTTCAAAATTATGTCATGTCCCCAACATCACCACACTGTGCCAGCAGCAGATAAGCAACCTACAAGTGTCTGAAAGAATAGCATGAAAAAAGGTTCAATAATCAAAGGAACAGATGGGATCTGTAGCTTTGTTCATTTTACAATACGACACAGATTCAGACCGAGAATTATTGTGTAGAACATCTCCAGTTATTGCCTGCAAGCTTTTATTCCCGAACTTCAATGCTACAGAAACAACAAGATTTGATTTTTCAAAAATCTGAGTTATTCAGAAGGTGTCCGATTGGCAATTCATTGGCCGCAGCTTTTTGTTAAAAACGGGTTATTGATTAAGTTTTCTCGTGCACCTGTATTGATAATTCGTCATAAATGGCGCCAATCATGATGGCGCATATTAAAAGCGCCTCAATTCACATCAAAGTTGTTCATTTTCATTTGAGTCGTAATTGTCTGGTGTACATCCCTCACGACAGTGTTATTGCAAACGTGAAATTCAAGACAAGAGATAACATGTCCAATGGTTGCTTTGATAGCGCTGACTTGGCATGAATTTTGCGACATTTATCAGCTGTGACTGGATTTAGTTGAACAATTTCAGATGTTTCTTGCCATGAAGTGATTATTCTCAATATGTTCGTGGTTCGGCTACGTGACCACCTATTGATTCATTAAACACAGGGATATGTTCATTACAATTCCTGGCACATACTGCCATATTCTTAATTGACATTTAATTGGCCTACGGTCTAACAGGTTAATTAACTTCTTCAAACCCTTCACATTAATTTTTTTCTATTTCAAGTTTATTAAGCAGACCTAGTATTCCAAGTCACAATCACCAACAAAAAGTCATGCAGGCAATTATTAATCTGAATTTAATTGATGCCAGAAAACTAAGTAAGAACATCAATTTGTATTCTGCAACATTAACTTTGAGGTAGTTTTCAAATATCTTCATCAGATGTTACATGGAAAGTTCAAAGAGAGGCTTAGAAGGCCTTATCCACACAGAGCTAGACTGGCAAGTTCCGAGATCAGAGCCCCAGCTTCACAAGAACTTGGTACACCATCAATCTGACGGCATCTGTAACCATATTGCCCTTCAAGTCGGTACTCCTTGCCAGCAACAATGGTGATTAATCCCAAACATGAAGCGAAATAATTAGACAGAGATCTAATCAGAGCACCATTAAAGGGAGTGACCTGTCCGGCCAAGTCGTTGGCAAGAACACATACCAAATGAATCGCTAATCAACTTGGACGTATAACATTATCAATGCCCAAGAATATCAGATTAGAGAGGCTACAGAAAGTCAAACTGTCAAAGAATGGTCAACTTTGAACAGGTCAGAAAGTAAGTGTGATTTGATTCAGAATTGAGTACCAAGATGGATGGTACCTGTAAAAGATGCGAGACAAGGAGTTCGTTTATCAGGTGAGCACCATGGTGTTGAGACTACCCCATGGGCTGACCAGGGTGAGCACCATGGTGTTGAGACTACTCCATGGGCTGACCAGGGTGAGCACCATGGTGTTGAGACTACCCCATGGGCTGACCAGGGTGAGCACCATGGTGTTGAGACTTCCCCATGAGCTGACCAGAGGACGGAATCAACGTAAAAACTTGAGAAGAAGGTAGATGACTCAATGTTCACTGCAGGGCCAGGGACAGCACAGCTGCAATCAAATGCCTCAAGAACCGACTGAGATAAAATGACAATAGGGAAACACCATAATTTATATCGATAGGCCAGTCCTCTCAGACTAATGTTCAACCTTTGACCACAGAATTTCAGCTGATAAGAGCCTGTGACCATAAGTGCTGTGGCGACACTTGATTGTAAAATGCCGTGAAGGCATTTGGCCTGTTCAGACATTGTATTGTCTCCCCTAACCTGTGGCCCGTACTGGGAGTCAAACAGCATTATTTCAATAAAGTCAACATATTAAACGTTATAAACCACACAAATTAGAGATAAGACAGAATATGATAAACCTATCACAGCAACCTATATGGACATCTGCTCTGGTGATCAGACACTTTACTTGTCAACACTCTTGAACTTCAGACATCGAGTAAGGTATATGTTTGAACAAGGAGAGGAGGAGTCCTTAAATTCTAATCATACTTGAGGTGACAAATACCTTTTGAATCTCAAAGTTGACTCCAGTCATACACTTCAAATGAGTGATAAGTTTGGCCCAAACCTGCTGTCTTTCAATAACTCAGCAAGGAGAGAACAGTGCCATCTGGTAGTATTTGCAAGAACCAAGTAACCCAGACGCATTTGAGAATCGAGTGTCAATGGGGTGAAAAACAAGCACGGTTCTAATAAAAGCGAGTCACATCAACTGTTATAGCACACCATCAGATCAAGTAAGCCACAAAGGACAAAATGATAGGAGACACTTCAATAAAAAAGAACATGTTTGTCGAATTCGCTCAGGCAGAACTACCAGCTCATGTCATGAAATTGCACGATTGGTAATTTTTCGCCAGCGCAATCTCAGCCGACTAACAATGGGAGAAGGTTTCTGCATCAACACACTAGATACGATGGGTAAATATCACGAGCGCTGGTATGAAATCTCACGGGATAGGTCCTAATACAATTTTGGCTACTGTTGTTTATTTAGCGCTGTAATCACTAAACAGCGGGTAGGTGAAACACAAGGTGTAGAGCCAGACAGATCTCATAAGAGCGCGGCAATGTTTTATCAGTATTTTGCGTGAAAGTGATGAAGTTTGATCAATAATGTGAAAAATCTTTCAGCTTTTATTCTAAATTGTATTGGCAAGTCATAATGACAACATTTTCCAGTTGATCTCACTCACCCAGTGAGAGGACCTTTTCAGGCCAAACCGTTTTAACATCAGGAAACTGATCTCCATTGACATTATTTCTGATATTTCATCATGTCAAACATTAAGTTGGAACAACCAACAACGAACTTGTAGGACATCTTTTAAACTTCGGCTGCAAACATGTGACATCATCAATATAATCACATCAACTACCGGTAATTTTTGGTGGTGAAGGCTTCTCCTGTTCTTCACCAAGGTTGTGGACCTGCCTCATCGGATTCCAATCCTGGGCAATTTTTCTCATAGCCCTCCTATTCAAGAACAGCTTGGGATAAACTTTTGGTGAGAGCATTTCTTGGAAATGGATGTGTGCTTTAAGTGACATTTTATTCCTGTTACCGGTATTACATAATGATATTCACTTCTTCGTCACCAGTCTAAGATTACTCTGCTAGGCATAATTGTGGGACTTTGAAATCATAGGGCAATCACATCAGAATATTGAACTGCAGTAATATCGAACAACCCTCAAACATCTGATGGTGTTTCAACTGATCACCGATGACAAGAATAATCCTTCAGTTAGCAGCGGTAAACGGGCAATAAAACTTATGTAGCCTTGATATGTATGCCCACACTTTGAAGAGTTCAAGTGGAGCTCAGAGGTACCCTGTCCATATTTGCAATACGAGGCCAGGTTTACTCTCCCTACTACATTAAGGGGTGATCTGTCATACATTAGAAGATGAGGCTCACACATCATTTAATATTTAGGACATCTCGCGGGGTTATCAGATATTATCTGAATGGTTCAATCCTAAGGGACATCCACCATAGAGGGGTAACGTTACAACTGACACGAAAGGCTTAAAAGCCTCACGCATTGTCAGACTAACACAAAAGGTAGCACTATTTTCCATAATGACATCCAAGTAATATTTACACAAATTCTATTGGAATTTCCAGATCATTAAACTGGTGAAACCAGAACATTTTGTTTTTACAATCGTACCTGACATGTTTCAAAAATGAGAGGTGGAGCATGGAAAAAATACAACATTGACATTCAGTTATCATAAACAACTGAGGTTTTATGGGGGTCATCTCAACACAATACATGCACTTTTGTGTCAATGGTGAATTCGTACTACATGTAATAGTAGAAATGAAATGCTCAAGTTGCACAGCAAAAATCATGATGAAGGGATAGCATGCTGCATTGGAAAAAGAAATTAATTCAGTTTAGGAAAAACAGAGGAAGACAATGACATGTAGTAAGACTTTATTTCCATATTATGCTCAAGACAGGATACCTACTGGTAATCAAAATTGCAAATAATTCACAACCAAGTCAATCTTACCTGTCAGGTTGAAAAAATATCAATTCATTTCAGTAAATGAATGCTCAGGCTAAAGGATCTAGTGATAATCTAGTGTAATCTTTTTTTCAAAACGTACCGTCTTGATTACTGAGTCCTTCCCTGGTTGGAGTCTCAATCATGGCATCAGCAAGTGTCTCTGTTATTTGATCATCAGTGACAGCGCCGCTTGCAGTGGGTAAACTCTCTGGCCAGCTTCCGTGACTGCCATACACTTCTACCAGCTGAGGAGAATGTTCAAAACTACCTGCAAGTACAGCGAAGTCGAAAACATGAGGAATAGGTTCGGTAGTTTAATACCGACATCAATGAAACAATGGTTTATGTGTTGAAAATGGCACCCGGCAGGCCTCCTGAATTAGGGGCCTCAGGATTCTGTAGAGAGCTTTACTGCATATGTGTGAAACTGTTAGTTATGTGAAACTGTGCAAAATAGGCCTAACAACCAACACAAGAATGCACAAGAATTCTGGAGTACGGTAAGTTTCTCACAGAATGTTCAGACTACCTGTTGAACACGAACAAACAAAACACTAAGACTTTCTGACAAAATGGTTTAATCTTTCACTTTATTAAGACAAACATCAGGGGGCGAGTTATATTTACAGCAAAATCTGTCAGCCTATATCGAAAATGTGGATAGTCCATCCGTTATTAAAATTCAATGTGAAAATGCTATTTACTCACAGCGATGCACATGATAGTTTTATGATTTTCACCATAATTTGATGGCAGGACATGTCTGTTGTGTCAACAGCTGGCAAATAACACTCAAATGTTATTGCCAGGGCGAATGGAAAACTTAATAAAACACGTGGACCAATCAAAAGTCAATGTTACCTGATTCAACACCAACACAACTTTCATTCTACCTCAAACATAGTTTTGTTGAATTGATTCAAAATTAACTTCAGTTCATGACTGATCAAATTACTTAAAATAAGATAAGGTGGACTTCACCAAGGCCTATCACCTCATCGATTCCTGTGAAATTAGTACTTGTCATTATTTTCATCATGATTTAATGGCACTATTTGAATATTCCAATGAAGAGTTGGAATTTTATGCAAGGGACAGCAAAATCAAAATCAAGTGGATTAAATCCTCTTGCATGTCTTTGGGAGACCATTAGCAAGAACTTCGGCACAATATCATGTTGCAGCAGATTTCACGACTGAAATCAGATCATAGAATAGAAAACATATGTACAAAATATGCAATATAGACAGACACAAAATACATGTAAACGAAACATAACATTCCACACTTATAACAGAGAGAAGTAGCATTTATTGTCTATGGAGAGGAATATCGTGAATGTAGCTTGACAGCGATGTATGAAATCCAGACTAATCAAATTTTTCAACTTCACATTCTACAAATCAATCGGTCGAAATATTAGTGAGCAACTGAAGCAAGCACAAGCATGAAATTACTATGTACTAAACCAGGAAAGTTGTCGACACGATTATGACCCCAGACTGAAATTGAACATGAAAGAATTATAAAGTAACAAACAAGGGGCAGTGAATATGGAAAAAAGAAAGATGACCAACAAAGTTCAAAGTAACATATAGGCAGTGCCTACATGTTGACAGTGACAGCAGCTTGACAAACTGCGCAATGGGGAAACAAAGTATAGGCTTACGACATACGTCATGACGTAAAGAGATGTGGGGGAAGCCATGATGAATGAAGCAGGATTCGAAGAAATTCATGGATATATTGATTTTCAACATCGTTTATTTGCAGAAAAGGAATCTACATGTACACATGCTATCAAGCATATTTTATCCAACTTGAAGGAGCATGAATAGATATATTCAAGCTAGAAATGAAAAGTTTAACTTTCAGTGAGGAAATGGCTTCCCTGTCAATGACAGTGGAGCATGTGGTAGACAGAAAGTCACATGACCACATCACATGACATGAACAAATAATTTGTAATACTTTATTGAACCTCATAAAGATTTTATTTATATCAGTTTGAAAATACAATTAACTTTACCTAAATTTTGTTTGAGTTCTGAGTTCGTATTTATAGAAATATTGATCCTACCGGCATATGAGAGGTCTAAAACTCATTTTGGTAATTTAGAGAGGAGTGTGGATCTTTAGAGAGTTGGGGCGGACAATTGAATAAAATAAGAAGTGTAGTTCATCTTCCAAGACTGGGCCATGACTGAGAGTTTACATTATATGGAGGGAAAATCAATTACTGGCAAGTGTGGGAATTTTATTCTGAAACACCCAGTACAAAGCGTTGCCAGTAGGCTACACCAGATGTGTGAGGCATATAAATAAAAGGCACCTGCTTCTTGTGAGAATGATAATTCAGTGTTAGGATACTGTACTATCACCAGGATCTCTCCTTCCCAGTTAATTTAGGACCAAAAGGGAGACAAGACATCGCAAAAGATTCAAACATGCCACCCAGATAATCAGTAATGAATTCCCCATCATGAATTTGTTGAGGAATAAACTTGTTAGATAAGCGTGTTGTCGGCAGTTCATAATAACAGTTTGGTGTAGCGCCTGCGACTGAATATGATACATGCTCATCGGTGATTACCGATTGTGTTTTGAAAGAGATGGGACTAATAAACCATGTCTCGTTTTATCATTGACCAGTGTCATAATAACAAGTCACATCTATCAATTAGCGAGGTTGCGCTGAAGAATTTAGATACAACTCAGTCGAGGATACACGAACATGCAATCCCTTTGACATTGTTCATTAATAAGGGCTTATTATGTGACAACAGAATGACAGACGGAGAATGAACTAGTGGTGGTAATTTTCTCGAGTGGAAAAAAATAATATTGATGATTGAGCGAGGTGTCCCTTCAACAGCTTTTGTACTTCATGCGCCAGGAGGTTCGTTGCAAACTCAGTGCAACCAGAGAACTTGTATTTAAACACCACCATGAAAAGTTTCAGCGAATGTCCTTTCCCTTTGCACTGTGGCATCAGCTAGAGGGCCCTACAATTTTCAGTACCCCTGACAGAGTTGCGATGACATTTTATCTTTAATAGGAGACACGTTTTTTACGTATGTTTTAATGAATGGATTAACGGGGTAATCAGTGATGTTCATTGTATTTTGAAGCTTTGTTGAAATGTGAAAAATGATGACAAATGTTCATTTCACAGTATGAAGTTTGTGTAATGTTGAGTCATCGGAGAGTGCAAACTGAGAATACCAGGAACTAATTAAAAATTGCACGGATGACAACATTGATAGTTCACATCAGCATCAGTGCATGTAAACTCAAACCGGATAAGTTCATATATTCTTGACTCAACATTTCAGAGACATGGTCAATCCCTAATACTTGGTGTAAGACAATAAGATCACACAGCTGAAAACATCTGATCATTAAATTACAGGAAATAGTTGATTCGAATGTAGACTTTTATGACCTGATGGTATATCAAAACTGAATGCTGATACTCATAAAAGTGTTCACTTTTCTAAAAACACTGTCTTCGAAATCAGATTACCATGTCCCATCATATTCTATCGCTATTCATGTGGGAGATTTCCTCATATAGGAGCAGCTGCCAGTGTTATGGGCCAAACCACCAAGCGTTGCAATGAACGATGATTCATTAGATCTCCTGTGAGAGTCCCACCGGCAGGTGAAACCACAATCACAACCATAGATTATGAAATATGACCACCATGATTAAGAAATTACAACTTGCCTCCTTAACGGGTTTTATTCATTTCCAAGTCACCTGAAGTAGTACATTGTTGTAATAGCAAATTTATGGTCTTCACAGTTAATTTGGAGGTTTCTAAAAGTCATTGTCTTGTTTGTGGAGATTTTCACTGTCTATTGATAATGCAGCTAAGTCTACACCCTCTGACAAGTCTTATTACCCTCTTTGATAAAGCAACCATAAATAAGATCTGCCTGCAAACCTAAGTAAAGAAAAGAAACATAAATTTCCCCAGCTGAATACGAAATGCATCACCAGGTTAATAAAACTCTTCCCAGCTTCGAGGTACAAGTAGTGTTCAATTGGCAGCTAAACATGAATCCTTGACCAAGCTAATCACACATGATGAATGGTGCCATTCATGATCTTTTTTATCCAAATTTGTCAACTCTGAGGAAAGGTACAAATAACAAAATAGTAAGTCAACGGAATGGCTTCCACACTCAAGAGGGCCACGGAAGTTTTTACAATAAAAGAAGGTTCTTCCCCTCATATTTCATTTCATTATTTCATTGAAAAACTCGCCAATTTGAAACTAACGTGTCACTTGACTCTTCCTCAATTCAAAAGAACTGACTACCATTGTCATTTCTTGAATGTTCACAAATATTTTCGATCAAATTTTAATCAGTTTAAAATCAACTGTCTCACCAAAATTGGCTTTAGATCATTTTTTAGATTATCATTATAAAAAAGGAACCCCTATCGTCACCATTCACACAGAGATTTTTAACAGAATGAAAAATGATATGTCTGTGATAACTGACGCCATCAGTGTTAACACCCAGGGGTAAAATCAATCATGATTTGGTTTCAAAACCCTCTAACTTCATCTATACCAACAGGTTACTGGAAGTCTATCATTGATGCAGCCCCACCTGTTCAGAGAACACCTGAACTGTTCATTGAAAAGAAAGAGAACATCAATTCGTCCTTAACTTAATATTACCGGTAATTATCATTTACATTTCTTTTTAACATCAGTGATGTGGCCCATTTCATTACATGTATTGCTACCAAAAAGGATAGGGCAGAGTACTGTACTTCAGCCCAAGCAGAACAACAGACACCAATACTTCAGGAAATTACTCAGGGCAGAGGCATGTCACTTATCAACAGTAAACTAACCACTAGCGACAATGTTGATGCAGTGGGAATGGTCTCCTTTTTCAGTGCTGTACGTTCTGATCACCACACAAGGCCCTGTATGCTAGTCTGTGGAGATTTGCCTCTCCATTGTAAAATAAGGGCGTGGCATGGCACATGCAATCGCAAACAGAGTTCAGCATTGATGGTGCCAGTGTTCATGTTCTTTGACTAATTTTCACAGCCATCTTGATTATTAACCAAATCAGGTGAGATTTGTTCTCCAGCTGTTACCATTGGTGGCTGTAAATGTGAGATTTACGACAGCTAGACCTGACAACTCAATTATCAAAGTGACATTTACATATTATCAGTGCACTTTATTATGACTAAACCTGTTGTGATGGGACAAACTGTATTTGATGACTTCATGTAACAGATGACTTCAAGATTTCAACATCATTATGGCAGTCAAAGAGGGCATCACAAGCAAAGTGTTTCATATTCTGGGGACACTTGCTAGCCATGGCGATTAAGGTCTCATATGTCCTCCTACAGAGGAGTACACTACACACAGGTTTTTTGCACCGAAATGAAAGAAATGGATGCAAATCTGTCAGGAATAATCAGAAGATAACACTGCCTTTTTTCATCACTATGAGCTAGATATAGTAGGACATTGGCATCTCCCTGAAAAAACACTAGTCTTCCTCCAAGACTGAATCAGTTCTCAACCCAAAACTGATAAGATATTTATTAAGATATCATGGACATTTTCTTTTTATGTTTTTAATAATAAACGAAAGATTTCATCAAGTGCTTTGTCCTACGACCTCAAGGACTCTCAGCACTCAGTTAGTCATACAATTAAATGCCAGGCAGAGAATGAGAAATGAACAATAAGATTAAAGAACCTGCCAGCCGCAAATTATTAGTCAAACACTCATAATCACCACAGTAGTGGCACAAAAAACAATCTCGCTTCACTGAGTGTAAACTCTAACAGGTTGTTATGGCATTGTCATGGTAACCATTTTGCAAAGATATTAGGCGGCGAAATCTACACCCAGCTATCGGCAAATGGTGCTAAGGTCCCATGTGTCAACCGGATTTCATTCCCTCATATTGTTTTCAAGGGTTTGCTCATGTCAATTTCAAGTGAAATTGCAGTTGTAATTTATGTTGATATGGTGTTGAGGGCTTCCATGCCATTGTTTCAAGATGGAGTCCATCTCAGACACAAACATCTTGAAAACACTTTGTGGGATGATTTACCTCCATTTGAGAATGAAGTTTGTGACGTTCACGGCGCCTCGACAAAAACACAAGAAAATGTTCCCATTGTTCAACGAAAAGATATCATTTATATATTTTGTAAGGACCAATAAAATGCTGCCAGCATTTGCCATCACCATGGCTTCTTCAAGTCTCCGCACTACAGTTATTCATAATCTTGACGGCATCTGCCCTAGTTCTTGTTGTAAAGCATCTTAAGGTGCCACACCACACAAGAGTTTCTTCGCACAAACCAGCCCTCTGACGGCAACTCAGCTGTAGAAAACTATGCATGGGCAGTCGTTTGTGCCATTTTCAGAATCACTACCACCAAGCAATGACAGAGGAATAATCCCGTATAAAGATACAGTGAAATGGCCCAGTACACTCAAATTTTTTTTCAAGTAGGTATAATGCAACTGTAACATAACACCACTGTGAAAGTGCTGCATTAGGAAACAGTTCACAGTAATCTGAACCGGGCCATTCTCTCTTTATTCTACCTTCTATTCAGTTGAAGAGCACCAGTAATTATGAAAATATCAATATTTGGATCAATTATTGTGATCAATCATGTCATTGTTGGTCGTTGTGATATTGTCTGAGGGGGACCCTTGGTGATCCATTGTCTTAAGCCTGTTTTGACACTTTTATGAATTCAACCATCTTGTAAAGCATATACCCGTTCGATAGTCCAATATACGGTTTATTGTTAGCAGTGGTTTGAATCAGTGACTGGCCAGACTGACTCAAGAGAAAACCTGTGTTTTCTATGCCAAATTTGGCAAGAATACAATGGCGACAGAGGATCAGCTTTGATTGTCAATCAGTGAATCTCTGTGATTTTGATGCCTGACAGTATTTGCTGTCAACTGAGAGATAAGCTTTTCTCTTTTTGTGCCTGGGCATGTAGAAAATGCTGCACAATTGCATTTGTAGGGAATGAAGCATGGCATTTGAAAAGGCTACCCTTTCTATTACTACTCACCTCTGAAGAAAAGAAATGAAAATTTTTGTCACTGAAGAAACAAGAAACGTTATTTCAGTAGTTCAACACCAATGACCTAGTGGTCAGTGGGCACAGTTACTGACCACCATAAACTGTGAATTCATTGCTATCAAGGTTGCAGTGCCACCTTCCCTCTGATAAAGAAACTAGTCTATTCACATTACCACATTACAAAAAATTGCTTTCAGTTGGGGTTATGGACTCCCCTATCACAATAACCACCACCTAAAATCACCAACTTGACTGCAGGCATGTCACTATGCTTTTTGATACAGCACTAGAAATTACCATGAACTTCAATATTGAGGAACTGACTAGACTTTTGCACATGAACTAAAGCAGCCAGTGTTCATGGCACCAGACTGTTCATTCAACCCACAAATCACTAGTGCTCAACTCAACGTCAACTTCAGGATAGAAATATTCACAGTTCAGAAAATGAAATCCCACACATGTCAGGGCACTGAAAATCAGAGGCCAATACACAAGTTTTCAACCAAATGTCATGCAGTATGTAGAGAGCCCCAAAGATGGCAGCACAAACCAGTAACAGTCAGTCCAATGCCTGAAGCAATCACTTCAGCAAAGAAATCACCAAAATGACTACCAATATAACTTGAAGCACAACAGTTGACAAAACAGGAAACAAAACTCACCTGCTTCGATGTAGAGTGTTTCTATTACTACTCACCTCTGAAGAAAAGAAATGAAAATTTTTGTCACTGAAGAAACAAGAAACGTTATTTCAGTAGTTCAACACCAATGACACCTAGTAGTGGTCAGTAGGCACGGTTACTGACCACCATAAACTGAATTCATTGTCATCAAGGTTGCAGTGCCACCTTCCCTCTGATAATGAAACTAGTCTATTCACATCACCAGATTGCCGAGACAAAAATCGCTTTCAATGGGGTTATGGACTCCCCTATCACAATAACTATAAACTACGACCTAAAATCACCAATTTGACTGCACACATGTCACTATGCTTTTTGATACAGCACTAGAAATTACCATGAACTTCAATATTGAGGAACTGACTAGACTGTTGCACATGAACTAAAGCAGCCACAGTGTTCATGACACCAGACTGTTCATTCAACCCACAAATCACTAGTGCTCAACTCAACTTCAGGATAGAAATATTCACAGTTCAGAAAATGAAATCTCACACATGTCAGGGCACTGAAAATCAGAGGCCAATACACAAGTTTTCAACCAAATGTCATGCAGTATGTAGAGAGCCCCAAAGATGGCAGCACAAACCAGTAACAGTCAGTCCAATGCCTGAAGCAATCACTTCAGCAAAGAAATCACCAAAAGACTACCAATATAACTTGAAGCACAACAGTTGACAAAACAGGAAACAAAACTCACCTGCTTCGATGTAGAGTGGGTGTCTCGTGTGCCCAATACTGGGAGTTGGACTTGATGTATCACTGCCGATGGATGCCCGATGCACATTTTTTCCTGGCATGGCAACTGGACTAGAACGAGCCTGATGAATCCTGTAAAAACATACATGTGTATGATGAATTCTGAAAAGTGTACACACTCACATGCATGTACTCACATGGGGGCAAAGTTCATGTTACTATGAGTCACTAGCAAAAAGGCATTTCACTGGAACTGACAAGCCCAAGCATTCATGCACTTGAAGATAACAGGGATGTCCCATCTGCAAAATCATCCTGGCAAACTTGGTGCATTGCAACGATGTACCGGTACTCACCCCAGGTTTAGCAGATCCACTTCTTCTGAGACAATATCCATCGTGGAGACCTGCTGTTGTTCCGGACTTTGGGACAACAGTGCAGAGGAATTGGATGAGAGAACTGTCGTGTTCTGTGGAGTTTGAAAAGTCTTGAAGCAGAACTGGGGCCCCATCCATAACCTTCTATGAGGACCTACGTGAGTCACTATTTCTACCTGAAATACACCACGCAATGGCAAAAGAGGTTGACTTCAAAACAAAGGTACAGGAAAGGCCACAGCTTTTTGAAAACACAACAGAAACATGGTGAATGTGCAGTTCGTGAAACTATACCGGTAATTCAAGGGCCGGTTGCACAAAAGTTGAAAACATAAAAGTCTGTTAATTTAACTTTTCCTGTTAAAATCCCTAACTTGTTTTTAACTAACAAAACTAACATTTTGGGATAACTTAACACCAAGATAAACTAACAGTGATTTTTAACTTTTGTGCAACCAGCCCCAAGTTATTTCTGAGAGAGGGATTCTTAGCATTACCAACCTGTGATAGCCACTGTTCATCCTGATCAGATTTTGAACTCTGGTCGGATGAAAGGCTGTCATGGGATCCATATCTTGTTACTTGGTCATAAAGTAATGGGTCTGAAACAGAGACGGAAGATAGTGAGACTTGAGAGAAAGTTCCGTTGCTTTGAACAACCCTTCAAACCGGAGTTTTATCTTACCTTGGCATATGCCTTCATAGGCCAGGATTAGAGGATTGTTGGTTGTCAACGGAGGTTTTAGCTCCACTGCCGTCACAGACCTGAAATAATAGCCAAACTTCTTGTGGACAACTTGACATCATTAACACATAGAGCTTGAATTCGGAATGAGAGCGACATGCAAGAGGTTCATTCAAGGCAACATGAAACAGCTTTAGGAAGTGCACCTCGCAAGAATTTCACATAACAGAATCTCAACTTCTATACGGACATGAACCCTTACCTTATCAATGTCCACTGTCCTTTTGGTGTTGCCACCACTTCAATAGGAGAGTCATCACTGATCTTATCCTTCTCTGTACCCATTTTTGGACGAGGTTCAAGTACATACTCAACAAGATTCCCAGGACTGCTCATCACAAACAGAGAGTCCATTGGAACTTTCTTGTCCTTCTCTCGAGTCACATTGGGGCTTCCTGTAGCCCAGAACCTACTAGCACTAAACACTGCAGCAACACAAACATTATCTGCACCATTAGAATTCTGTCCACTTGATTTTGCTTTCGTTGTTGTTCCGGCAACATTTGCTAGAGATCCAATCGACAAGGGTTGTCTTATCTGTACAAGAGGGTAGACTGTTGTTGGATGTGGATAAGGGGGCGTCCGTGGATTGCCCATACTGTTCAATGCATTTTGATGATGTATCAGAGAGAGGTGATGGTCATGGAAATGACCTGAAATAGAGACGAAGACACTGTGCTCAAGTTTCAACCCAAATTTCGCCAGGTGGTAACTGACACAAGACGTGCACAGTTAGTAGAAGAATTTCACCACAAACAGTTTCACTGGAAAGAACTACCGAAGTAAAGACATACATTTACGAGGTCCTTTGTACTCAACAAAGCACAACTGGATATTAAAGCGATGTACTCGAGCTCTGCAGTACTGCGCATCGATAGTTCCTTTATTTCCCGCACGGTGGCAGCACTAAATTTTATGAATGAAATTCCAAGCGAGCCATCTCATTATAATACTACGGAATTTACTATGACCAATCAGTAGCGAGGAGGGTGACCATGGTGACATGATTGACAGTGTCACTCAGTGAGTGATGCCGACGGAGACGACACGGAGTCATCCGCAAAACATGCAAAGGATGGTGTTGGCTGGGTTCAACGACGTCCAGGAGGTACACTGCTAAGCCCTCATTAGTGCTACAACAACTTTCTGTCTTCACACGCCGCCATCTGACTAAACTTTGCGGCAGTGAGGCGAATTCTCTGGTCAGTCTTCCTCACACTTCAGATTTTTCCGCGCCATGTTTGTTGTCAGTCTGTCGATCTCGTTCTCGGAAACCCCGTGAGATTTTGAAATTATTCCGGCAGTAAACACTAATATCTCCCAAATTCATTGAAATAATATTAATAAAAGATTTTTCATGAAAGTTTTATTGTATAAAACGCAGACGATACCGTAATTTGATGGTTCAAAGGTGCTAGAAATCACACGAGATCAGTTTCAAGAATCTGAGAGGTGATGGTCATGGAAATGACCTGAAATAGAGACGAAGACACTGTGCTCAAGTTTCAACCCAAATTTCGCCAGGTGGTAACTGACACAGGACGTGCACAGTTAGTAGAAGAATTTCATCACAAACAGTTTCACTGGAAAGAACTACTGAAGTAAAGACATACATTTACGAGGTCCTTTGTACTCAACAAAGCACAACTGGATATTAAGTAACACAAAATCAGGATGATTCACACACCTCCTGAACCAGGGCTGCTCGACAACCCAACCGGACTGCTCCTTCCCTTTGGACGAGAATCCATATCATCCAACCCAGCACTTTTGTGGAATCGACTCGCTCGGTTTACAACATGATTGGAGGTATGTGTCCGGACAGTCACAGGCCCTGTAAAGTATTAACTGACTAATAACATTTCAAAGTCATTTTGGGCCGTGAAAATAACGGCCAGAACATCAAACCTGCAGACTCTGAGGAGAGAAAAATGTGCTTTTGCAAGTCTAAGCTGTGCTGATGCTACATCCTGAGGTCATCAAGTATTTGTGATTTGAAGGACCAAGTCATGAAGACAGGGTTCAGGTCAATGTCAAAATGTAGCCCTGATATACCATACCTCCATAGGGTGTGATTGGAAAGACATGAGTAGTCCCACGTAATGAACTGACTGCCACCCATCTGCTGTCATGATGGAATGAGATATCTTGCACCTGGGAAAGAAAACAATTACCAGCATGACAAACAGTTAAGAAAGAACCTAATTACTGACAACAGGACTAACAAGAGTGACCACAGAACAAATCCAGGACATCCTCAAATAGAATATTCCACCGTCTATCAGCTTCACTGACCTTTGCAGTGGTGTCTCCTCTGTGAAGTGTATATATATGATGCACAGCTCCATGCGTCGAGTTCCACGGATGGGCCATAATCTTGAATACATGAAAATTATGGCCGAGTCGACAAGCTGTTAACAACATTGTACCAGATTTGTCAAATGCCATGGCTGCAACTGGTTCTGTAGCGTGGGCAGTAAAGTGAGCAACCAGTCCTTCACCCTCCCAATCTGCAGACACGTTGACCTAAGGTGGAAGGCAAATTGATGAGTTGAAGTTCATGGGCGAAGTATCAAACAGCAATCGACACCAAAATATCTTGGTCAGATGATATCTTCCTGATATTACGAATAACTTGATCTGATAAATTTTGACAGAGAATGTCCACAATGCTTCAACCAATATTCAGAGAGAAAAAATCATACACACAAAAGCCAGTCCTGGCCAAGGGTAGACTTGCTTGATTAGTTCATGCAGACAGACTGAAATAGTGGCAACATTACCTGGCCATCACCTACATTGACAATATCTATGATAGTTACAATCCCAGGTGTATAGCCATTATCAGTCTGTGTCAAACTGTCCTTTTTGGTTGGTTGAGGCTTCCCTGTCATACTGCTAACTACAGTTTCACCAAACATCGTCAATCCCTTAGTTATTGTCTGAAACAAGATTAAAGGGGTGGCATAAGAACGAGGCAAGATACACAGAGTAATGTCTATCTTTCCTTTGACAACTCACTAACATTTGTAATCTGCCTTATTTCATTATATATCCTACATACAGGCCTCAATCAAGTTCATCTGTAAATCAAGATGAACAGTTGAACTGATGATGTTTTGGACAATACTGCAGCAACATATGTTATGTCACATTGCGACATGGAAGTGCATAAAGTTTAACTGATCCTACCTTTGCTGCACTTATGACGGTGGCAGCATAGGACTGTGCTCCATCCCCAGTCATACCACCAGATGACTGATGACAAGATACCAACTATAAAAAGAAAATATCTATATTTCTTCACAAGAAGTAAACAAATACCAAAGAGCGATGCAGTTTTTTTCCAATGAGCATGGCTGCATTTTCTACTAATTTTAGTCCTTTATCGTTGAAATGAAATGGGGACTTGTTAGTAGAACATTTACCTTTTTGTCAGCATAGGCAAGCCATCTACTTCCAAGTGCCACTGGATTGGGGTTGCAACCTGGAGATGGATAACAAGCTGAAATGAACAAAGGAATATATAGGACACAATCATTGACTTTATCAAGAGACCAAGGCAAGCTGTTTCTCAGCTTACTTTCCCAAGTTGGACTGCAGTGCAAAGGACCAGTAAGTGTACATACATCAGTGTGAAGGCTGAATTAAACAAAAAATACTTACTCGTGATAAAAAATCGTTGTTTGAATTGACAAGCATCAAATGCTGCAATCTTCTCAGAGAAGCAGACCACAATTATTCGACTGTTACATTCAATATCTGTCACTGGATTCATGAATGAGATATTATGCACTTCGTCTCCGGTTTTCATTGATAGGAATTTAACTGAACAGTATGGCTGTCCCGCACTGAAAGTGAAGATGAAAGCATATCATTTATACGTGATGCTGAATTCAAGAGATGAAGTTCTGGAGAGATAGATTCAGAAGAGAAAAAAAGAAGGGTGCCAACCCAGCAGCATGTAAGACAGCACTGTGTGATGACCTCAATACAAACAGCATGGGAAACACCTTTCATCCAGACCAGCAACAGCCAATACAACCAAACCAATCAGACCCCTAACACTAACTCTGTCCTAGCCATACCTGGATGCATCGGACAATGCCACTAGAGGCCTCTTGTTTGAATACGTGTCTTGGTTGTCATCGAACACTGAAAAAAAGAGAATGTTGGCAGGTACACTTAGAGTCTTGACAACAGAACCTCTGTACATATTTTACTCCCTGATACAAATGGAGCCCTTCAAAGAGTCCCATCAGGCCAACTAGGATTTCAGCTGAGATTGTAGCTGAAGACAAGGGAGCCGGAGATATCTTCAAACATTACTATGGAACTCCTTACCTGCTTGAGGGGTGGGTAAAACCCGTAACACCTTTACTGGTCCTTGCCTAAGGGACAACACTTCCTGGGCTTCACCACTTTCCTGGAAAATGATGAACATCATCCAGAAGCATAGCACAAATTTGACAGGTAACCAGTACTCCTGACTACCAAACACATAGTAGCTCTACAATGAACCGCAGTTTCAGGAAAGGTTCCCAATGATGAAGGCCTACAGTGAGGTGAAAGAATGGCGAATGACAGAATGGTAACCTATCACTCAGTAACATTAACAACACGCATATTCTACGGAAGATTTGTCAATATGAATTTTGAAGAGGTCATTGCCTGCACTATCTAAAGCATACCATAACCACTCCCATCCAATTGATGGCACTTACAGGTAAAGTCCATATCTGCACTCCATTCGTATAACCGATGATCAAAAGAAGGTTCACACCGTTGAAAACACCATTCCCTGAGAGAGTATCTGAAAATCATGGAAATGGAAGACCCCTCATGGTCTAAAGCAGTAATCGTTTAACACCTTCGCTTCGGAACCACAGCTGATTGCAAATATTAAGTCACTTCCCACAAATTCAAAACAAACCAACCAAATGACCAAATTATATTTACTGCAAAGACCGGAACTGTAAGATCAACACAGCTGTTGTTGTTCAGAATCAAATGGAACTCACCAAATCCTTCCAAATGTTGGAATTTTACCCACTGCACTTTCTCTCTGTCATCCGGTTTTTGAGTTCCAGAATAAGCCTGAAGGAAGAAGTATGATGCAGGAAACCCCAAATTCTCCAACTGTGGGCTTGGGCCTTGGCCTACCATGTCATGTCAACAAAGTGACAAGTTTTTATGTCACACACTACACAGTGCAATGCAAGTCAGCAGATACTGTAAAGCAGGAAAATTTCGCGTGCAGGAAATTTTCGCGAATTTCGCGAGAGTATATGAGTCGCGAAAATTTCCTGTCGCGAATATGAGTACACACAAGTGACAAATACGGTCCGTGAAAAAAAAATGAAAAAATGGCAGAGACTCGCGAAAATATCTTGCTTTACAGTACTTCTTGAGCCAGCACTCTTACCTTTTGTAGTAGGGACTAGGCCTAGGCTAGGCAAGGCACACGTAACTAGTCGCATGACTTACTGTAGTGTTAGTGTTACTGATACTGCCTTACCTGTGGAACCACATCTTGGAANTCTTTGAATTGCGAGGTCTTTAAAGCGCCACCCAACGTCTTATTTTTGAACTACGTCTTTGAAACGTGTGAACGTCTTTGAAAGGTGCCACTCAATGTCTTATATTTGAACTCTATGTCTTTGAAAAGTGTCTCAACGTCTTGTTTTGCCAACGTCTTAAAAATGTGGGTTTAACCGCCCATACCCATTTTCTCGGGAAAGAGGGTACTTTTTAGTCGTTTGTCTCAGGAAGATTTTGCCATGTTTGCCCGAGAAAATCAAGGCGGGAAAGGGGGTGCTTTTAAACCATCTCCCGAGATTTTCAAAATAGAGGGTAGTTTTTCGTCAGGCTACTAGTGAAAAATAATAAAGGAGTTAATAATACGCCTAAATCTTGAAAGTCGGGTTGGTGGAAACCCAAATGTTCTCTAGCCTAGATAGGGGGTATATATCATACGAAAAAGCCCGCAGTAGGGGGTGATTTTCTGAACGTTTTCCCTAGATAGGGGGGTAGGGCCTAAGCCTATCTACTGAAAATTGGGAACAAGCATAGGCCTAGGCCTAGGCTTACCCCCTAGGAGGTGGGCCTCCTACCCCCTTCAATTGTGGAGTGCAGTGGGGCCGGGCTGACACTGAACTGAATCAGAATCAGGCTCCCGGCTCCCTGATTGGCCTGAATCATTCATATTATGGGTAGGGTAGGGCCTAGGCCTAGGCCAATATTTTTATAGGACATTCACAGTCAGTCAGTGATCCAAGCCAGGGCCTGGCCTTGTCAAAGCTCTAGAACACTCGCCGGGCCTGGTAATTATAGTAGGCTTTGGGCCTCGCCCGACATGCTCCACCATGCATGACATAGCGCCACTGTACATGCTGTACGTGCACTGCACACTGTATATTGTGCATATGCAATGCACACAGTTGACAGTACATTTTCTTACCAAACTGGATGAGGGCGTACGACGGTCCCACCACTTTTCGAGCTCTTCCTGGGTGATTCTGCCGACATCCTCCGTTTATGAGGATATCACAAACCACCAAAGTGTCTAGTTTTGGGGGTTATTACCCGGTGAAAAACGTCAGAAGGGCACTAAAGTTGAACGCGCAAAAAGATGTCTGTCTGCTCGGTGACGTCACTTGTTATGATTTTTAGTACGTTTTTCGACGTTGATGGCGCTGGCAGCAAGCAATCAGCTGTGTTATGGAATGCCAACGCCGCAAAAAATCATTTATGCGAGAAGTCGGTGTAACAGGTAAAAGTGTCCTCCTGTAAATATCTTCACTATGTTTGGCTAATGATACCAAATGGGGTGACCCGGTGCCTGGATACCCATTATTTTTTCAGCCAGTTTCAAGAAACAAAAAAACAACAATTTAATGTGAGTAATAAGGAAAATATATTTCTTGAGTATTTCATATTCAAACAGGAGTATTGCACCATGTAGCACCTGTGACAATGTATCTTGTGAGTAAAATATACCGGTACATGAACATCACAGTCCAAGGATAAAATCACCCAAACAGCCTACAAGTAAATTTATAGCTTCATTTTGATTACAATTGGATATGAGAGATCATCTTTGACTTTTGACAACTATTTGATGAAGTACTCATGGGTATTTTATATGGTTTAGGGTCAACTCAGCCAATGGACCTCGGCCAATGAAGATACCAACTCGGCCAAGGAATTCAGCAACATGAAACTGACAGATCTTCATGTGATACTGGATCACTCTTGAAGCCTGATAAGCAAGGATTTACAAGGAAAGATATTTGAATGAAAAATATTAACTTGAACAATATTTGATATTAATTTTCGACAACTATCAAAAACTGATCAAAGTGAAATTTTTCATGAAGTTACACTACTGATGAAAAGCTGTCATCCCATGTGTCTCAGCCACGACGTGTGAAGACTCTGGATTGATGAGTAATTCCGGTGCTAAATCATTTCCCCGTCTTGGCTGAATCGGTAGGCACAGTTGGTATTATCAGGCTCGGCCGAATCGGTTGGCCGAGTTGGTCATGGGCCGAGATGGACCTACACCTTTTATACACACATGGGAGTAGTGTGCAACTTCTTTCCCATCTGGTTAATCTTTAGAATTTTCTAGGCCTATTCCTATCTACTCATGACTGATCATTCCAACATATATGGCTACAATCTAAGTGAGCTCCTGGGAAAAGTGTTGCACACCTTCACTGAGTACATTTTAGCAAGTTCATTTTATATTACATCATGTGAATACTGCATCATTCATTATAAGTACCGGTAATTAAGTGTATTCTTGAATAAAACCATTATGCATTTGATTGATTGATTGTTCTTTACTCTGCAACATCTCATGAAAGAACTGATTGAAGTCTAATGTTAGTAGACATCAAACTAGAACGAACATATCCACTCTGTCCTCCCATCACATACCGTTACTTTTCTGAGCAGTGGGAATGATATCGAGAAAACACTCTGAAATTAGTTTCATTTTCATTTAGAATCAATGTAGGCCTACCCATTTCTCTTCGGTATTCCTCTGTTTTCTTTTGCTTCTGGTTTCCTCCTACATTGTGAAAAATTGTGATCCTCAGTTCCCAATGCAATATTTCTTTTATATCATGCTGAAATGACTGCATGTAAATAGATTTGAACAAATCAGCTGGAACACATCCAAACACAAAGCCTGAACTACAGAGAGGATATAAATGACTATCAGATACAATGGACTAAAAACTTTGGATCCTCAGATAAAACAGAACATTTGACAGACTAGGGATCAAAGGGGGACACATACAGCACCATTGCTACTACTGTACATGACACATCAATAAACTGAAATCAGAAAGCAAGTCTCCTAAATGTATTTGACAAATAATGCCTGGTTCTAACACGCATAGTGCCTCATAAAAATCGTGGCGTTTAAATAGCTGGCCTCAGCGACGTTCTAATAAGTATTCACAGCAGATTCATATATACAGCTTGAGGATCAGTGGTAGATCACTGGAGTATCTAATAAAGAGTTCAAGGTGACTTTGACTTTATTTGCCCATATACATATTGCATGCTCTTTAGGGAATGGCCAATGTCAGGTCAAAAATTTGACCTCCCGTACATGTATGACTACCCACCAGGTCCCAAAATAATCTTAACTTGGTAGTAATAGACTCTTTCACTCCAAAAGAGTGCAGCACCTGATGGGTCAGCGTCATGACGTCCTGCACGTCATTTCATGTCTTGAGGTGAGATGAAAAACAATCAAATTGTTTCACGATGTCATGCTCGCTGAAACAACTGATTTTTTTTCAAGTTGCGTCATGGCATTCAGAAATGACGTGCAGGATGTCATGACGCTGACCCGTCAGGTGCAGCACTCTTTTGGAGTGATATCGTCTCTTGTATATTAAGTTGTAACATTTTCATTCTATACTACCGGGTAATAATGAATGGTCACTCCACGCAGAAGAAGTCTAAACAAAGACGTTTTGCATCCATTCACAACAACATCACACCTTTTCACTTAGAGATAACCAAAGGTTAAAATGGAGATTCTTGAGGTCTGAACTGATCGCAGCTTTGCTGGACAGACCTGACAGTAGTGCCAGGATTCATAGGAAAGCTCTCTAAACATTCTGTTTTCCATCATGGTAGATGTAATCTGTAACTGCACTTGGGACATTGTAATAGATGCTGTTCTTATCTTTGGTCTGCTTCAGGTGCTGTTTCTCCAGTTTTGCAAGCATTTCTGAAATACCCCGAGCCAGGTCCTCGAATGTTGGACGGTCATCAGGATTTCTTGACCAACACTGCATCATTATGTTGAAGCTGAATAAAAGAACAGAATTATTTGTTAGCATTAACAGCCAATGTTTTTTTGCACTTAGCAGATATCATTGCTTTTTGATGGTCAGGATCCCACTACCAATTGAAGGAAGTCTGAGTGTACTTACAGAGGAGCAGGGCAGAATGAAGGCTGGGGCAGTCGTCGTCCTTGCCGAAGGTACCTCAATATATCCCAATTGTCCACCTCTGGATATGGTGTAACTCCACGTGTCAGCAACTCCCAGATTACCACTCCAAATGCCCACTGTATAAATCAGACAGTACAGTACATCAATAAACCATCCTCCCAATATTACAAATTTTCCTCCTGTCATTATTTCCAGAAGTACATGTATGACGCTGACAAAGGCAGTGCAACAAGGTCACAAACCAAAGTTTCATACTGACTTACCACATCAGATTTTGTACTGAATGAATTCTTCTCAAATGACTCAATGGCCATCCATTTGACAGGCAGCCTCATCTTCTCATCACTGGACTTGTAGTATGACTGTTCATAGATATCCCGTGCCAGACCGAAGTCAGCTACCTTCACTATCATCTCGTCATCCAACCTAAAAACAATGCACTGACATACATGTAGAATATTTCTCAGAAGAAGCTTAGAAAAATGCCAAGAACAAAAGACAAATGCTAGCAAGAACAATTTATCACAAAACTATTTTGATTTCTCTTCATTTTATATCTACTTGTTTATACATACATGCAGTTCCTTGCAGCCAAATCTCGGTGCACAAACTTGAGTTGTGCAAGATAGTTCATCCCATTAGCAATCTGAATGCCGAAATCGATCAGGTTTTTGACAGTGGGATTCTGAAAATAAATACGAAGAATGTTACTGAGAACGCCAAGAAAATTAAAGCATCTAGTTTTTGTGAGATACATTCAGTGCAAACAAGCACCAATATTCCTCAGGTGTACTTTTCAAGAACTAGGCCTAAGTATCGGTATTATATTCAACACAAAGATTGTCAGACTTAATTGACACAATAGTATACCTACATTCTTCTCATTCCGGATGTATGAGAGCAGGTCTCCATGGTTCATGAACGGCAGAACAACCATTGGTCCATAACTCTCATCCATGCAGACGCCAATCAGTCCAAGAACATTCTCATGATGGAAGTCCTTCATAATCAGTGCCTCCTTCATGAAACCTGGGATGTCTTGTTCCTCACCAGCAGCACCTAAAAATACACAGATCGTTTGATTTTATTGACATTGTTGACACTGCACCACCATCTAGCAGTGAAGCACCATCCGAGAATAAACTCACTTTTCAGTGTTTTGACTGCAACGGGTGTGTCTCCTTTGACTCCGTCCTCATAAAGGTATCCTTTCATCACACATCCAAAATGCCCTGCAAACAAAACAAAGGAAACATGTCACTGAAGGCCTACTATCTGCATCTATGGTTATTCAGGTCTAGTATCCATGAAGTGAAATGTATTGAACCTAAATGACCACAATGACGTTCTCTCTGTCCAGCATTTCTTTCACTCCTTAGTATCTATCGAATCCATCAGCCAATCGATGAGCACATGAATGGCGATAATTTAAAGGAGAAGCTTACCTTGCCCAATGACGTCATCAACATGCAAATCATTCGCGTCAATCAAAATGGCTTCAACAAGGAGGCTCGTGACTTCATCCAATTCATATTCCTTTCGTGCTGCTTCAGCTGCTTTCCTTGGACTAATGTACTCTGAATAAGGACAAAAAAACAACAGAATATACAACTCGCAACTGAAGAAAAACAGGCTTTATTTTCGCATATTAAATGACACCTCAGTGAGGACTGACGACAACTTCTCAAAAATCTCAATCAAAAACCTTCAAAAAACTTCTATACGTTTCAGTTTCTAATGAGGAACCCGCGTGCCGTTTATCCCAACAGGTCGGCATTCCGAGCGATGCAACCAAACCGATGTCACTGACGTTGTTTTATGTGTTGCGTCATGAAAAAATCAGCTGTACATTTTTCTACAGGAATAATGAGATAAAGTCGTTGCGATTATCGCTATCCTACCTCTTTATTTTAAGGAAAAAAGCAACGAAATTGCAGAAATTTTCATCTGCCACAAGATGGTGTAATTTTAATGTCAGGCAACCGAAAAAATAGGGTTGATTTCACACCAGAAGTTAATGGAAATCACTGGAAATCACGTAGAAAAAAGAAACCTCGATCGCACAGCCACCCAACTTACCATTATCATCACCACCTGGTCTGGTGAAGCGGACCATATCTCCCTGTGATCTTGCAAAGCGCACTCCCCCAGTTGGAGTTCTTTTCCTTTCCTCATTCCTCCGCTTTAGCAGCAATACCAGCATGATAAGCAAGATGAACAATACTGATAACACAATGGCGATAATGATGATGCCCCATACTGGGAGAGCAAGTGTCGTCGAACTATCCACATACTTCATGGATCCAACTTCAAAAAACAAATTGCCAACGTGTACCTGAAAGTGATAAAATTGTCCATAAATCACGTTTTCTTGAGTTGACCACAATAGTGAGAAGAAAGACATGTGGAGAAAGAAATCAACTTAACCTCTTTCACCAATTTATTACATTTTGCTGTACCGGTACCAACACCATAAAGCCATTTAACAAGTGCATGTAGACAGTACTTACCTCGACAAGTCGTTTTGGTTCATTTTCAGTCACAGCAGGAGGCATGTTCTGAGGTAGACACTTCAAAAGTGCACTGGTCAAGTCTGTTACATTGCAACCATGGTTACCAACTGTCACCAGCACATCATCTTTCGAACAAGCTGTGTTCAAATCTCTACCCTGTGAAACAGTAATTGACAACATATTTGACTGCTACATGTACCGTAAGCGTGGCTGTTTATTTAGTTGCCATTAAAATTTGATTTACGGTACCGGGTACATGGATCTGGAAGGAGATGTTGTGGCTTCAAATCAAATCTCTACCTACAACTTGAATACGGCAAGTGAACATCACCAGCACAACAGCCACAGTCCAGGTAGGCAAGTAAGATGCATCTGTAGCAAGGACCCATATACTCATGTATGTAGTGTACCTATGGGTCCATGTATGTAGGGACCAGTACCATTCCAATTATCTCACAAAATAAATCACTCTAACCTCAATGTGTAAGTGCGTGTCAGAGTTCAAATCAAATTGACGAGTTTCATCAGCATCCTTGAATCTGAAGTAGACGGGATCAGGTACATATACCATCTGACTGATGCTGGGCGCTGTTGACTGTAAATTCTTCAATTCAGCTACGCCATCCATTATAAAAGACAAAAGACTGTTCTGTGTCTTCGTTGCATTCCGAACTGCTGGACTTCGACACTTCATCACAATACCATTTTGTTCGGATTTGCAACGCTGCAATTGAAAATGACAGCCTATGTACATTTGACATCGATTGGCAGATGAGGACTGTAGCTTATGGTACTTTCATTACGTCGGCTTGAGTATGTGGATGTTGACAGGGGCATAGGCTATAAAAGCCTTCGGTGTTTCATAGTAAAAACAGCATCATGACAGAGAATGGTATGGTACTGTAGACTCATTTATAATTGCAGTCTTAAAAGTTGTTAAAGGCATTAGTGTGAAAAGACACTGCAAAATTCATGAGGTTTTCCTCATAATACTCACCGACACATATCTTCTTGGTTGAAAACCTCCGTCAGGGGTTTCGTAATATATGGTGGTTTCCATCTTTGGTTCTTGCACAACATCAAGATACTTTCCACTCACTGTGATCTCCCGTCCACCACTGAAAAAAGATATATGCAGTATATCAATGGATTGCAATTTGGAGTTTTTGTCTGTAGGACATCTGCAAATGTAAATATATGCCTTAAACTTATTCTTAGTGAGTGAAAATGCTACATTTCCAACTGCTTTCACAGTTCCTGGTACACAGAACTGATGAATCACATAGAATTACAACACACACAATTTAAAAGTACCGGTACATTCATCTACGGCACGCCATTCCTCTCACCCATTAAAACTTTTTCTGGGTGAAATATCATGGATCTCTGGATCTACTGTGTAGCTGAACTCAAAATTACTCTCAATGGTGGCACCATCTATTTTCATCCGAATTGGCAGAGTTTCCAAAACTGGAGCTGTGGTGGAACGTTTGAAGCGCATTGGCTCAACAGTATTATTGGTCCATGGCTTTGTACTGCAAATGGCGCTGTTGACTGTAAATTCTTCAATTCAGCTACGCCATCCATTATAAAAGACAAAAGACTGTTCTGTGTCTTCGTTGCATTCCGAACTGCCGGACTTGGACACTTCATCACAATACCATTTTGTTCGGATTTGCAACGCTGCAATTGAAAGTGACAGCCTATGTACAATTGACATCGATTGGCAGATGAGGACTGTAGCTTATGGTACTTTCATTACGTCGGCTTGAGTATAATGGATGTTGACAGGGGCATAGGCTATAAAAGCCTTCGGTGTTTCATAGTAAAAAACAGCATCATGACAGAGAATGGTATGGTACTGTAGACTCATTTATAATTGCAGTCTTAAATGTTTAAAGGCATTAGTGTGAAAAGACACTGCAAAATTCATAAGGTTTTCCTCATAATACTCACTGACACATATCTTCTTGGTTGAAAACCTCCGTCAGGGGTTTCGTAATATATGGTGGTTTCCATCTTTGGTTCTTGCACAACATCAAGATACTTTCCGCTCACCGTGATCTCCCGTCCACCACTGAAAAAAGATATATGCAGTATATCAATGGATTGCAATTTGGAGTTTTTGTCTGTAGGACATCTGCAAATATCGTACCTCAAGAGAGAATCCGTGAATATGATTGGCCCAGACGCGTCACGTGAGCGGTGAACATTTTTCAATGTCTCCCGCTCAAGATGCAATGTCCACCGCTCACGGAAAACAAAATGGCGGACTTTTTTTTCGTTTGCTCGCTTCGAATATTTGAAGTCGCACATTAGGCTATCGAGCGCCGATTAAATCCTATTCTGGTGTCGATTGGCGTAGTATCAGCATGTTTACCACCAATACATCCAAAAGGCTGAGTGGAATAGAGGGAATAGCATGTTCAACAGTCATAAAATGCTAGGCCTACCGGTCCGCACAACACCCAGCGATGTCAGCGACAGCGCCAAGTTCAATCGCAGCAGCTCTAGGCACGTGCAATGGACTTCAAATTTACCAGTAAGCCTACCGTTACGCAATGTAGGCCTAACAGAATGATACTACATGTAGGCCTATGTCACATTTGGAAGAATACCACGTTTCCTCCGTCATTTAACTCACATAGGCCTAGGCCTAGACAAGCACACTCAGCCTTCACCAAGGAATTTTTTTCCAAATCGTGGTTGACCATGATCCGTCTGCACGCATTCCGCCGCTGCCGGACACAGCCGCAGAGACGAGTTGGGACATGTAGGCCTACATCGGTACGATATAGAAAATGGCACCCTTTCATGTCGGGGGACAGACCGAAATGTCACCCCGAGAAAACATTGTTGACCTCGGCGGCCTCGGTCAACAATGTTTTCTCGGGGTGACATTTCGGTCTGTCCCCCTCCATGGCAGGCGCCATTTTCTTAATGTAAATATATGCCTTAAGCTTATTCTTAGTGAGTGAAAATGCTACCGGTACATTTCCAACTGCTTTCACAGTTCAGAACTGATGAATCACATAGAATTACAACACACACAATTTAAAAGTAAATTCATCTAAGCCATTCCTCTCACCCATTAAAACTTTTTCTGGGTGAAATATCATGGATCTCTGGATCTACTGTGTAGCTGAAGTCAAAATTACTCATAACGTTGGCACCATCTATTTTCATCCAAATTGGCAGAGTTTCCAAAACTGGAGCTGTGGTGGAACGTTTGAAGCGCATTGGCTCAACAGTATTATTGGTCCATGGCTTTGTACTGCAAATAATGTGAGTTGCATTGGAGGTCTTCCTGTGGGAAAAGAAGATGGCAATCATTATCAGTGTAACACGAAATGGTGAAAATTGAGAACATTCTATGGGGTCATCGCTGAAAGTACATGCATATTGTATGCAATGACAATCATGTCTATCCATTTCTTAGATTGGTGTCATTTTGAAGTGACAATAGTGAGTGAAAGGTACTCTAGATTTCATGGTTTACTACTCCTGGTTGTTACCAGTTTCCATCAAGAATCAACCAGTCCACTGGATGATTAAAAAAATGCAACCAAGTTGACAACATACCCCCACGTACACACAGCGTTCCCAATGTACACTGTGATCGAAGTACCAATATTCAGTTTGTGTCCAGTGATGGTGATGACTGTGTCTCCAGACCTAGGACCATATGTTGGATGGACCTTCTTGATTGTTGGCTCCTGTCATAGAGAAGGTAAAAAAATTAATATCTAATGCCAGAAAAGACCTTAACAACAACCAAATGCCCTGATAAATACTCGCTGTTTTTACTCAGGCATCATGCCTCTCTCAAAGGAATGTGAGACAAAAAATATGAGTACCGGTACAATTTTTCTAACGCCTTAACTCATCCCAATCCAAGAGAATAATCAAACAAAATGCAAACCTGGTACAAAAACCTCTTCACTCCTTTTGATAATATTTCTGATGATGATATTCTCCCCTCGATGATGTATGGAAAGTTTGATTTTGACCGATCAATCACCTCCATTTTGATCTCTCCCTCAAATGGATGATCTGCAGGCGATGTTGTACACTTGACCCTGAAATGGATGAAGACAACTTCACTAAACCCCTTCTGGTACCCTGATGAGGATGTGACATTTTGTCGTGGTAAAAGGACATGTTGCATGAAAACTATCAAAAGCCTATGAATTAAAGGCAATCTGACCCTGCAAATGAAAAGGTCTTTAAAAACAGCGGCGAAGTGCATCAAGTGGCTGCAGAAGCTTGCGTGCTGCCATAAATGTACATCACAAAGTTCTCCTACAAATTCTCTCCATAACTTACATTCTATTTGTTTGGGATTTTGGGTCCACCACACAAGGAACGCCTCCAATGTCAATTTTGATTGATGCTTTTTTGCCAAAGCTGTTGCCAAAAATCACAAGCTCAGTACCTCCTTGGAATGGCCCAGCTTTTGGTGTAAACTACAAGAACACACATACCAACAAAAAATAAAGAGACAAAACTAAAGCAACAGCATGCAGAAGCAAACAAATGTGACATGTGACAAAAGGGGCTGTTCATTTTCATCACTTGAGGATTCTGAGTTGTGATCCTTC
>NMRB01000002.1:975204-1007470 GCA_002633025.1 Notospermus geniculatus | reverse complement strand
AAAAAGCTATACACTTGCAAATTGCAGGGATTATTTGTTGTACTGTTCAGAATAATCCTTGCAATTTGCAATCCTTGCAATTCACCTCTGGGATCTCTTCTACATAGCGCCTGAGGAAGACCCCGATTGGGGTCGAAAATTTGCAAAATATTCAGAGACGACTTTCCGATTTATTGTGTACTGTGTCGTTTTTGTGCTGTTTTTTGGATATCCGCAATTTGCAGCTTCATAACTTTCTCCATTTTCTCAAGGATCACATCTCAGATTTCTCAATTGACGAAAATGAACATAACAGTCTCTTTCACTTCACCAAGAAACTAAGGCCACACTTTTAATATTCTTTGGTTCACGGGCGCCTCTTGTGTAAACTCAGGTACAGAGAAAAATAAAATCCTGTTTTCGGTTTTTAAAAATTTTGCGGTCTTGTTTTGTCCATTTCCTGATGTCGGAGGAAATTAAAAAAATAAAAAAAATAAAAAAAAACGAATTTCACTATTTTATTTTTTTTTCACTTTTGGATTTTCGGACGTCGGCGGGCCCGTGAACCAAAGAATATAAAAAGTGTGGCCTAAATTAGGTATCAGAGGAAAAGAACATGGGTCGTATTCAAAAAGGGTGATAATTGCGCAGTTAAGACTTAGACGTGTGTAACTTCACTAAATTTCCACCATGCATTTGACGAACTTACACGCGTCTATTAAAGTCTTAAACACCCTTCTTGAATACGGCCCCGTATCTCTAAAACCATTCCCAAGCAGATGCCGTAAATCAAATCAAATGAAGACATGCAG
This sequence comes from Notospermus geniculatus, assembly GCA_002633025.1. NCBI lineage: Eukaryota > Metazoa > Nemertea > Pilidiophora > Heteronemertea > Lineidae > Notospermus > Notospermus geniculatus. The sequence continues at coordinate 1,006,679 of NMRB01000002.1, read as the reverse complement.
GAACATCAACAATACTTACGCCGTACATGACAGGTTTGCAGCTGTCTGTCGCCCAGTCAGACCTCAGGCCGGTGGCAGCACATTCTCCCTCTGTTGTACATTCACCACGGCACCAGCCACAACTGAGAGGATCACCCGATGTCACACAAACTGAACACTCATTGTAGACACCACAACTATGGATGGGGAATTTCACAACCTGATCGAAAGAGATATACATGTACAATGATATTTTGGAAGTTTCCACTGTAATACAGTCTCTCTAGTGCTTCACTTTAGCCCAGTCTCTCCAGAAACTTTTCTGGGGAACGCAAGGCCCCACATTTATTGTACTCATTCAGCAAACCACTTCATCCTTTCAGATGACTAAGTGGCAATTCTGCCGGGAATCAAAGCCAGGACCTGTTGATCTCAAGTCCGATGCTTCATTACCTTCCGCTTTGACAGGAAATAAACAGATTCATTGGTGATGTTGGTGCTATCAACAACTAGTCTCCTGTTGACCGGATCATCTGATGTCATGTCAAGGGGTAACGTCAAGTAACGTTTGACCTTGTCGCCATTCAAGTTCACCTGCAATGACATAAATGCGACACTGTTCAATCTATTGTGCACATGGACGATATCTGTGACCCTCCGCCACAAAACCAGTGTAAAGTCGCATGGAACTGAGGTTGGTGCAAGTTGGGACCAGTGCATTTGTCAGTTTCAGTATTCTCTGCATGTCTGTTGCGAAGTCTGAGCGATTCTATTTCTATCTTTATCTCCTGGTGTCATGTCGGTACGTTTAGGCTCATTTTCCGCGCGACTTTACACTGGTTTTGTAGCGGAGGGTCACATTTAGACAAGAGACTCATGGATGCGGTGCTCAGCTGTCCCAGTAGTTAGTCTCAGCGCCATCAAATTTAAAAGAATGTAAACACTTATAGTAATACCCTGCAAAACACTGCCCTAGTAAGAAAGATGCCATTTCACTGAGACCTAGATTTTTAGAAAGTCCACTTTAATTGATGAGTAAATAAAGCATGACCCAGATTTTCAAGTTATTTCGCAGTAATATGATGAGAATTCATTATTATATGCAGCTCATTCTATCCTATTCTATGACCAACGTCCTCATTAGTCTTCTAATCTATGGTTCTCACAGCAAAATCACTTCCTTGAGGAGAAAAGAGCCAATTAAATGGATGATTAAGATTTATGTCACAAAACATGACGACTTGATTCCTGGATCAGGATGCCAAGGCTTGAATTCGAATTACCAGTAATGGACATGGACATACAAGTTGAAAAGCAAAGGATAGATAGGAATTTAATAGAAGGACACAGGGGCCTGGCAATCTTTCTGGTAACCTTGGATAAATCCAAGCAAGCAAGAGACCCCTACAGAAAACAGAACAGATGCACAAAATTTACATATGCAGCTCAACCAGTATGTGGCAATGCCCTTTTTTATGTGTGAAACCTTTGCAATTTTGACAACAGTAGTTGGGACTAGGAGAACATACAGTATTTGGATTTCACTGCCCACTCTTCTCAAACTGACACTTGATAGCCTTTGTTCCAGTCCACAAATGCTCACAAGAAAAGAAGTTTTTCTTAAGTCTAAACCTCCGCCCAGTCATGCAGTCTTGCAGAGCACAGCAACTGAGCAACATTTTTCTGTGAATTCGTCGTTTAATTAGACAAAGAATAAGACAGGAAATAAGATATCAGATGAATACAAGATGATGAGTCATATGATTCCCAAACAATAGAGAACTGATATTATTTCAAGAAATTGCATGACCCACCACTTCGTTCTTAAGACTGAAGAGTTTAGCCACTTGTAATTGAATCTAGAAGACTGCCTTTTTCTGCAATTATATACAAGTAGCCTATCATTTGAATCTGTCAGAAACGACTCCCAGTGACTTCACACTGGGGATGAATAAAATCTGAACATATGCTGCAGGTGGCGACGGAGGGGGAAAATTGTACTGTGGTACAATCTAATCAGCATATCGTATGGCAAAATAGACTGGGTTAATGGTTTAAAAGGTAACCATGGTGACCTGCTATGTTCCTGATTTGAGAGGGGCCAAAAAACTGGCATGTTCGTTTGAATAAATTTATCCACCCACCTTCAGAATTTTGCCAGTGTTAGTTCCAAGGACACCAATAGTCTTCATTCTTGTTGTGGTTGCAGTTACAGCTATGGCAGTGAGAAACTCGTTTGTGTTCACAGCTGCATCTGGAGGAATTGGTATATTACCCCCGATGGCTTTGTTCCGTGAATCACCACAGAAATATTGACCATTTTTGCCCTTTATCTCACGAAAAATACTTTCCTGAAAGTGAAACAAATAAAGAATTGCAAATGAATGGAAATATAGATTTTCTCTCCTGCTAATTGTGTACTCTTTAACCTTATCTCACAATAATAACTTATAGATCTCTTCTCATGTTTCCTCACTGCACGTGGTTTATCTCAATCAAATACGTACCCGGGTACAATAGACCAAATGACTTGGAAGCTAGAAGCTATGTTATCATTTGTCGTGGCAAGCATTTAGCAATGTAGACAAAAAAGTGAAAAGACAATGTTGAATCATGAAAATGGAAGAAGGAAACACTTCACTAAAAAGCTATGTGGTCTCCCACATCATGTGGCCAATTAGGAACCCGCATGCCGTTTATCCTGACAGGTCGGCGCTGCTAGCGGTGCGACCGAAGCGACGTCATTGATGTCGTTTTAAGTGTTGACGCTACGTCATGAAAAAATCAGCTGTACAATTTTCTACAGGAATAATGAGATAAAGATGTTGTCATTATCGCCATCCTTTCTTTCCATTTTAAGGAAAAAAGCACCGAAAAATGCAGACTGCTACAAGATGATGTAAAAATGCCAGGCCACCGAAACAAAAGGGTTGTTTTCATGCCAGAAATAAATGGAAATAACGTTAGAAAAAAGAACCTTCGGTCGCACCGCTCACACACAGCGTCACGTTGTGACATTAGTTCCTCTGGTTCCCCATTCAAATGACTGAATCAACCCTGTACATGTACTTACGTCACTTTTACACCTCTCATACTTTTCAATCCATCTCAGAATTTTTCCTTTATTGTTATAGCAATTCGCCTGGGCATCTTGAAAATATCGCTCAATTTTTTTCATTGTGTACATGCAAATCACAGATCCTCTTCCTTGGTTTGGTTCACGCCCTGCTGAATCATTTCGACCAAATGTCACAAATAATGTTTTTCCTTGGTCACCAGTCTTGCTCTTCAAATCATTCCCTGGATCGCCAATGTACGCTGCAGTTGCTATCTTGAATTCTTCATTTGTGTCACGGTTTTCACATAATAAGGGTATTTCCATGTAGGAGTTAAAAACCCGATCGCATGCACACACACGAATGAGTGTGGTATAATACACACCACTTTCCTTCAGTTCCAGATCTTCTTGAACAGCAAGGAAATACACAAACCCTGCATGTTCAAATCCATACAAATAATCCACAATGAAAGACCTTCTGTAATCTGCATGGATGTCTATTCCTGAATACTGTCCTAAGTCTACGTTTATTCCTGTGTACCGTAAATTAAACACCTCATCTCCTGAGGAGCGTAAAAACCTGGATGAAACTGCTTTAGGAAATAATTCAAATGGTCTGGAGTCATATGTCATGGCAATGAAGATGGCAGAAAGGTTGTAACTTGCGTTGTCAAAACGGCACAGCCATGGTGCGAAAAATCCAACACTTGCAAGACTCCCACCAGCATAGTTCGTTTTAGACAAGCCACTGAACACAGATGAATTAGAGATGTTTTTCACACTGTGTCTTGAGCAGACCCCTTGGTGAACAGATCCACAGAAAATTAGTGATCCAGTCCTCTCATCAACTGTCAGAACCTTTGGATCATTGTCTGTGATGTCCATGTCTTCATTGCAAACAGCAGGTGGTGCCTTGCAATCAGGGTTATCACGTTTTGGACCAGTGATGAACTCTTGCACAATAGACAAATTTGCACCCAACTGATATATCCTGTTCGTCCCAGCAACAAATAATCCATTTTGTTTCAAAGTTTTGTCAATGGCAATTTGTTGAAAACTGAAATCTTTCAAGGAAGCATCAGCATTGAGAGTGGCAAGACTTCCAAAGACAGATGAGTATGAGAGACAGGACAAAATGACGACTTGTAGCAGGATCTTCATGACTCTGCAATGACAACCATAAATAAAATGAGACCGTGAATAAAATCAAAATGGTACAAATCTGTTTGATGGGATTTTTGCATTATTAGGTCCCCCACCGTGATAACCACAGGTACTTGACGCAATGTGTGAATAGTTGCAGAGAAAACCTCCCGTTTTACTGACAACGTCAGTTTCTCTATTTTAGAGTGTTGTCAGTGAAACTGACGTTGTCACTAGTCAGTAAAACGGGAGGTTTTCTCTGAACTATTCACACATTGCGTCAAGTGCATGGTGATAACCCTGTCCCTAAAAACCACAACTCCACCAGGCCTACATGTATGACCTAAAATTAATCCTAATAATGACCCTATCAATCATTAACAAATAGGGCCTAGGCCTAACCCGGTGGTGGGGGATTGTGCAATTAACCTTTGCCTGCCTAGACCTAGCCCTACACATCACAGGCCTATGCCTGAATAGTACACAGCCTTTTTGTCTGTTTGTAGTAGTGGTATACATAGTATACATGTACATGTATCATGTACCGGTACATGATTTATGTTGTAGAGTACGAGTAGGCCTCGGGTACCTAGTTTCAGAGTCACATTCATTGGATATAAACTAGGCCTACTCCACTCCAATTTGGATTACCTTTCAAACAAAGACCATATCTAGAGATTACATCAAATTTCACTAGTTGAGATCTGTTACAATATGGGCCAAAATTCAAAAAATCGGGAGGATGTGTCAGTCTGCTGCTGTTGGCGATTTCCGCATTTCCGGGTTTGCTTGACCTGACCTTGACCTTGACATAGGAATCCCCTGTAAGGGGAACACCAGCCTACAATGACGTCACACCCAGGAATTCCACAAAAACTGGAACAGGATTTTGTTCCTGAACGCTGAAACGCTGGCGCCAGAACACAAAACGCCACGTCTTGGAACAAGATTTTTTGTTCCGCAGCGCCAGCTAGCTCCCGGTGTAACGTCGATCAGTGTTCCCCGTATATTTCTGTGTTTTTCTTATTGTTTCCCCCTGACCATTCTAGGCCGCGTCTATTGTGGGGGAACACTGAGCTACAGAAACACTCACCTATGTTACACTGGCGCTAAGTGGAGTCGCCGGCGCTCTGGAACAAAAACGCTCGTCGCCGCATCTTGGAGCATGATTTTTTTTGTTCCGTGGCGCCAGTAGAGTGATGATTTCCGGGTATGATTTGTTGGCGCTCTGGGACAAAAACGCCCATCGCCGCATCTTGGAACATGATTTTTTGTTCCGTGGCGCCAGTTTTACAGCGCTATGATTTGTAGGTACTCTGGGACAAAATCGCCCGTCGCCGGCAATGGACCATGATTTTTTTGTTCCGGCGTGGCGCCAGTTTTACAGCGCCAACTTTTGCTAGCGCTCTGGGACAACGCCCGTCGCCGCGTCTTGGAACATGATTTTTTTCCAACGCCGCGCTGTTTTGGAAAAAGATTTTCTTGCCACAGCATCCACACCCGCACGCCAACTGATGACGCCACCACTGTTGCCTATGCCTGAATAGTACACAGCCTTTTTGTCTGTTTGTAGTAGTGGTATACATAGTATACATGTACATGTATCATGTACCGGTACATGATGTATGTTATGTTGTAGAGTAGGCCTACAGTTCAGTATGAGTAGGCCTCGGGTACCTAGTTTCAGAGTCACATTCATTGGATATAAACTAGGCCTACTCCAATTTGGATTACCTTTCAAACAAAGACCATATCTAGAGATTACATCAAATTTCACTAGTTGAGATCTGTTACAATATGGGCCAAAATTAAAAAAATCGGGAGGATGTGTCAGTCTGCTGCTGTTGGCGATTTCCGCATTTCCGTGTTTGCTTGACCTGACCTTGACCTTGACATAGGAATCCCCTGTAAGGAGAACACCAGCCTACAATGACGTCACACCCAGGAATTCCACAAAAACTGGAACAGGATTTTGTTCCTGAACGCTGAAACGCTGGCGCTCCAGAACACAAAACGCCACGTCTTGGAACAAGATGGAACAAGATTTTTTGTTCCGTAGCGCCAGCTAGCTCCCGGTGTAACGTCGATCAGTGTTCCCCGTATATTTCTGTGTTTTTCTTATTGTTTCCCCCTGACGATAACCATTCTAGGCCGCGTCTATTGTGGGGGAACACTGAGCTACAGAAACACTCACCTATGTTACACTGGCGCTATTTTCTTGGATGAAGTGGAGTCGCCGGCGCTCTGGAACAAAAACGCTCGTCGCCGCATCTTGGAACATGATTTTTTTGTTCCGTGGCGCCAGTAGAGTGATGATTTCCGGGTATGATTTGTTGGCGCTCTGTGACAAAAACGCCCATCGCCGCATCTTGGAACCTGATTTTTTGTTCCGTGGCGCCAGTTTTACAGCGCTATGATTTGTAGGCACTCTGGGACAAAATCGCCCGTCGCCGGCAATGGACCATGATTTTTTTGTTCCGTGGCGCCAGTTTTACAGCGCCAACTTTTGCTAGCGCTCTGGGACAACGCCCGTTGCCGCGTCTTGGAACATGATTTTTTTCCAACGCCGCGCTGTTTTGGAAAAAGATTTTCTTGCCACAGCATCCACACCCGCACGCCAACTGATGACGCCACCACTGTCTATCATGGCCACGCTAGGGGCTACTTGCACAACCTCGTGTGTGGATCTTTGCCGTCATAAACAACTTATTGTTGACAGCATCTTGTTTGGCACAAAGTCCCTTTGGCATCGCTCCAGTGATACTGTAGCGTAATGCGGGTGATCCACCGACTTTACGACGAGTTTACGATCAGTTTGCGACTAGTTTACGACGAGTTTGCGATTCGTTGACGACTGCCGTCGTGAACAAGTCGCCAACTGATCGTAAACTCGTCGTCAAGTCAGTGGATCACCGCATATGTGGCACCCATTCTAAATTTGAACTAGTGTCTGTAGAACACGTTTGCAAAAAATCACAAATATGTCTTCTGACCCCTAAGAGACCGGACTACGGAGGAGTTAGCGGTCAGATGAAATAACCTGATGCCCCACAGAATCCCACATTTTTTATTAATTTGTGGACTCAGTGGTGTCAAAAGACCCGTCCGTCGGTTGGTCCTTCGTCGGGGTCCTTCGTGTGTGGGGGTTTATAATACTCATGTAGGCTACGGCCGGGATTTCGCCTACTCCTATTTCGCCTACAAAAAGTGGCCATTTCGCCTTCACCCATATCGCCTAAACCCATAATTCCCAATTCGCCTAATTCCCATTTCGCCTACAACCCATTTCGCCTACTTCTCATTTCGCCTACACCCATTTCGCACATATTCATACCTTCATTTCCGATTAGGCGAAATAGGAGTAGGCGAAATGAGTTTAGGCGAAATGGGAAGTAGGCGATATGGGTATTAGGCAAAATGGGAAGTAGGCGATATGGGCTTAGGCGAATTGGGTTTATACGAAATGGGACGACACCCTCATGTGGGCCTAACGCTAGTTCGTAGTAGTGTTTTGCGACTGTGAACACTTATTCCGGCCAACCTGAGGAAAGCGGGGGGGGCTGACGCCGGGTTGCTAATGATTTTGAGTTCTAGTCAATCCGTTTACTGACTTCGAAATTCACCACGTGGCTTCGAACTCGTGGATTTTAGGCAAAATGGTGCCCCACAAACAAAAATCTTTGAAGACAAATGAAATAAAAAACGTTCCATTTTAGTACAAAATAGGTCTACTCCAAAGAAAAAAGTTGAAGCCCTTCGAAGGCGCAATCCCACTGCTTACAAACTACGCATTTTCAGATAATTTTTCCTTCCTTCCAAAGACAAAAGGCATTGTTTGTGCAAAACTATGGCAGCACCTTGTGGTGACAGGGGCGCAGCGTGCAAGCTGAAGGGGTAGTTTTCGACTTTTTTTCTTGAAATTTACCGTCGTTTTAAAAGACGAACAGCAAGGGTTGACTTTTTATGGTCAATTTCAGAGAATTTGCCCAGGAGCGGGGCAATTCTTTGGAATACATCGACACCCGCCTGCCCCCCGTTCTTTTGTTTTTAACACTCCTTGTTCAATTTTCAGCCACGCCCAGACATTGACGAAGACTGCGGGCGGTTGTTTGAGATCAGGCCACTGGCAGTCGTAGGCGGCGAGAAATGTCCCCTGTTGAGATAGCGACACATCGTTGTGACCTCACCCTGGGCGGGAAATCCCACCCAACTAGAATGGCGCAACTGTCCCCAAAATAGCTTAACCGCATTTCATGCAAAGAATACATTCAACTTCTGTCATTAAGGCACTAATCGATTTTGAATGGGTGCTGATCCGCTGACATTGTTGCTAAGTAGGCCTGTTGGGTGGGACGAACGGAACAGCTGCATGCTTGCGGACTTGTCGCTTATACGATCATTTCGGTTGCTTCGTCCAATAATGAATTCCGGCATAAATATACTGGAGTTGCTTCACGGCATGGCGTATTGATCCAAATGCTTGCACACACTGTATTTCGGCTAAGGCCATGGCTCATTAGTCACATGGTGTTATCACAAGGGAAGATGTCTCAACGCTGGATTATATTGCTCGGAACGATACTCACATCACTGGCCTTCGTAACTGGTAAGTACAACTGAGTGGTGATTAGGGGAGCCTACAACCCGATTCCAGCTCATTTACTTCAAAACGAGAACCACTGATACATCATGACATGTAAAACAGCAATAACTTCGTTCTACCCCATTGGCGACACAGGTGTAAAGTTTGTCAGTGTTTCCATCGCTCAGTGTTTCCCCTCATTGTTTGGGAAACACTGGCAAACAGATTGGCCCGTCTGTGAGTGTGTCCCCTGTTGTTCAATCGCCTCTTTTTCCGTCGTTCTTTTGTAAGGGAACACTGGCAGATGGGGATGGGGAACACTGATAGATGTTACACCGGCACTGCGAAATAAAAAGCAGTGCCCCTGACCGGATCGACACGTGTCCCGATGACCCTCAACGGAGACGGTCATTCGGCTTGCCAAGCGTGTGGCGCGGCGGTCGCTTGTGAACAGCATCCATGGTTAACCGGTCACTTTCTTCTGTGTCATTGTCCATGATTCTTTTACATATCACACTGCAAATTAATCGTTTCCCTAGAAATTCCAGTACTACCGTACGAAGTATTGCTGCGGTAAATCAAAACAAAAGTGCGTCATTGCTAAAGAACATTGCACAACGGCCATCGATTTTGGCAGCCGCTGGAACACAAGCGAAAACTCCTCCGCTAAATATGAAGGGGAGTTTAAAATGCAATCATGGATCGTTGTGGAAGAAACAACGAAGCGGAGCTGATGGCAGCTGCAGTCGACAGTCGCCTCGCCTCTTTACAGTCGTTCTCCTAGCTATCCGACAGCTTAAATCCAGCGCAAGTAATTTTTGAAAGCATCGGCAGATTTTTCCGAACGCCAAATTGAAGGCGCTTAAAACGCACACCGTCGCGGTGAAAATGCCGCAGCGTACGCAGACGTGTGCCAGCGCGATATAAAAAACTACCTTCATTAGTCAGGAGAAGTAATAATCTTCCGCAAGATTAGGATCTTTGGCTAAAACGTGCACTTCATTGAGTCCAAAGACGGACTCCTTTCCTTTTGGGATTTACTTTCCTATTACACCGGCATGATTCGCCTGTAAGTGTAAGACGCGTCGACGACCACTCAGTGCTTCGAACGTAAACGAATTGTAACCGTGAGGTCACGATGTAGCCTACTGCACGCATTTCTTGCTGGTAAAACTTAGAAGCAGTGAAGGAGCCAGTACCACTTGAATTGCTGAAGCACTATTGATCCTCAGTACCTCTGTGAGCGACTTGCACGGGATCCATTGGTTCGTGATATGCACCGTGCCTGCTCAAGGCAGAGACTTATGAATAATGCAATTTGCGTGTAAATTTCCCGTGTGAGAGACAACCGTAGGTTACNAAAATCGCATTTTACAACATCCACAGAGCAAGTCCCCAGCAAATCTGTCAGCGTATCGCTACATAATGTACCCATCTACGTTCACAGTCACTAAAAACGTGAACCAGCCGTCCGGTATATTCCATCTGGACATTAGGTGCATATTTCCTATGAGTCCAGTTCTATTGATTGACCCGTGACAAGTCTTTGGCTAGCTTCGCTGTTGGCCGCTACGCGGCGCGTTGGGCCCTTGCGTCGAGTGAAAATCTCTTTTCACATCACTATGTGAGGAATAGGAAATTGATATTACAGTCCTCTGTATCGTCCTGTGTTGGACAGCCAGAACACATTCCATTTTAAGATTCGCAAGATTTAAAAAACTTGACGACGGACAATTACACATGTATATGCGAATGATGGATTAAAAAGACTTTCTCTAATGCCAATTAATTTTGATAGTCATTCTGTCATTTCTTTCGCTTGTATAGTCATCTGGTATGCTTTCAGGCACACTACATCCTCTATTCGTCATTAGCTCCCCCGAAAAATCGATTTGCCTCTATATATTTCCCCTGGTTATTTACCGAAATCATGGATTGTGTAGTGCGCAAAGTCTGGTCAATAAGCTTCACTTTCCCACACCCACAAATTGAAACAGCACCGGTATAGGTGTACCAGCATGGTTTTTGTGGGCACTACATTTTAGAAGAAGAGATGTACGTGGCATTAAAAATCGTGGTATCGTCGAATGGGGATTTCACAAATGCGGACACTTTTAAAGTCCACGTTTATGTGCATATTGCTGTGTGTCCCCAATTAGTCGGAATAGAACTGGCATGACCGGTCGTTGTTAATCGACCAACTGCGGACATTATTAGTCTGCGCTATTCAAGTGGGGTTAACTAATTCTGCATAACGTATGTTGTCCGTCTGAAAGGGCTAATGGTCCTACTTTTTTTACAAGTCCAAATTGGAGCGCTTCCTCATCATTTATTCCCATTTCTATTTCCAGAAAGGTATAAATTTCCACCGCGATGGATCAGAAGAACTCGTCCGCAACTGCTACGATGTGTGCCTTGAAAAAACATACACCGGATTCGCCCTCGGGTTCGGCACCATGGCAAGCACCCACTTCTGCTGCGACTCATCCGAAAATCCATGTAATGGAGGGAAAACTAATCGCTGGGCGGCTGGGCTTTCAACATTCGTCATTTGCGCATTACCAATATTCATTCGCTGGAGTGGTTGAATTCAGTCGGCTCATGTTTTTTTTCGTTGGAGTATGGGTGTCCCCTAATTCGTGTGCGCAGGATACTCTGACAATCGCCTTACCATTCAGTATTGGATTACTGTCTATAGATCAAGGTTACCAGAATCTATGCATTTTCACTGTTACCAAGTAATGCGAGCTGAACACCGCGGCACCTATTGTTCAGGGGCCTGTTGTACCTTTAACCAAATGGAAAATGCATTGAGTTAATGGTACCATTAGCTTAAAGTCACTTTATGAAACAGGCTCCTGGTGTCATTTTTGCCCGTTTCACCAGCAGATGAGCCAGACGTCTGACGCTCCCGCCATTTATCCGTAGGCCCCGATGTCCGGCTGGGGGTTTCTCATTTTGTTTCATTTTGCCACGGATTCCTTCTTCAGACACCATTGCAACGTGTGCGCAAAATGCATACCACACGCTTGTGCTACTGCTAACCTCGTCCCCCGACGATGACTTACTCTCAGGCCTTAGAAGCACAGTGTGCCGCTTTAAGATGAATGCCCGCTGGCCGGTGGACTATCGTTGACGTTATAAAGTCGAATGTCGTTCATTTTACAATCAAATTCTTTGTATATATCATATCAAATTTCATTTTCATATCCTTCCATTTCAAATTCTATGCATTTGACTTTATTCTTCACATATTCCTGAAGTCTTTTAAAGGAGTAAAGTTTGAATATATCTAACAGATGACTTTTAGTGTGATTATATCTGACCAGGCCCCGTATTCATAAAGCTACTTAAGTCTGATACTTATCTTTTGTGTTGAACAAAGGATAAGTGTCATACTTAGACTTAAGTAGTTTTATGAATACGGGGCCAGGAGCGTAAGCTGGAGGAAGATGGAGGTTCTAAAAGATCCATTTGTGATCATACCAGGATCACCAGCTGCTAAGGCCTACCAAAAACATCCAGGGAGACCCTGTGGGATGTTTTTTTTCTTCTTTCTTTGTGGGCCATAATACAAAGGAGAGCATCATCTAACTATACCAGCCTGGTCCAGTACAGGACTTCAATTTTAAATTTTGGTGTAACAATGCACATGGTATCATAAATTTTGGTGTAACAATGCACATGGTATCATTATAAGTTTTTATTTTTCATTGAAATATATACATATAATTTACATGACAAGATAACTTTTTGATAATACTTCAGACTACATCACAAACATATGCAAAATAATGTTTACTGGGAAGCTACAACTTGAATCATCAAGGGTTCATTTCATGATGGTTGTGACAGATGTAAGAAAATACATGTCCTGTAACCATGGTAACAAACTCATTCTACACAGATTCCCTGCAGATAAGGCATGACATTTTGGCTAACATAGAAGATGAAGATGAAAACACAGGTTGAACCCTTGTTTTTCTGAAGATATGTAAGGACAGGGAGGGGAAGACAAAGACAATTCGGATTATTGTAGAGGTTCAACAATGCACCACACAACCTTAATGCGAGAACATCACAAACCTGAAATTTACCCCTCCACAACTGTGGAAAGTGCAAGGGAAAAACACACAGGACAAGCCAACAGTGACATTCAAATCTGAACATGTCATTGTCAGACACTAGCCAAGGATCATTTGTAAGTTAAGCACTACTAAAAGTTACTCAAATCCACATAACTAGTACAATACTCAAAAGGCACAGATCAGACAAGACAAGCTACATAGAAGACGGGTGGGCAAACAAGTATATCATGGAATGCGACACTGGAATGGACAAGAAACTATAAAGCTATGCACACTGTATATCACAAACACATGAGGATCCATGCATCGTCAAGACATGTTGGTAACAAGAGTCTTCCTCAGCACATCTCACCCTGTGACTGGTTAATTAGCCATAATCATGTATTTCTATTCAGGGTACACAAAGCTGTCCTCCAGTTGCATTATCATCACTAGTAAAAGTCAGTGGGAGCACAGATAATTGAAGTATCAAAGAGTTATCACTTCACTCCACCAAGGTCCCCTGATCACAAGTAGGGCTCTTCCTACTGGAGGGCAGGAATGAGTGTCCTTAAAATTGGATTGTCACAGATGACCTCATCATGCACAGGGCCCACAGGAAGATGGGTTAAGGTAGGGATTCAAAGTGACCAATATCAACACCTCAGTACATGGTACATGTACCAAATCCAGCACAAACACCCAATAACAAATATAACACAAGACCATGAGTGATCAGAGCAAATTGAAGGGGTCAGAGCCAGAACAACCTATGTGCCACTTGGGTTGTTTTGGAACTGATATATCAAAATGAAGCTTGAAAAGAGCTCTGTTCAACAAGCACAGCTTCATGTGGAAGTACTGCCCCCTTTTGGGTGAAATTGGAGTCAAAAAAAAGGCTGAGAGCCAGAACAGCCTATGTGGGTCCCGACAGTCTTTTGTGTTTTGCATGCTCCCTAGAAGCTCTAAACGGTAACTAAGAGTGATTTGAAGAAGCAAAAATATTTCTTGTTCTTATCAAATCAGCATAAAATGCCTATATCTTAGCATTTGGATAAAATAAAACAAAAATAATTTCTTCAGAGCCAGAACGACCTATGTGCAAAAAACTGTTTTTTGCTTCTCCTGTAAAATTAAAAAAATGCACTTAGGTTGTTCTGGCTCTCACCCCTTCAATTTATCCCAGGATTTTTCCCACTTTCGTAAACGTTGTACTCAGCAGGCTGACACAAGAACTTCCTACACATTCCCACAACTTCAGAGAGCAATGAGATTAAGAATATCATATCCGAGACAAAGAAGTTTTAATATCCTTTAATAACATTGACCCTATCACCATTTTTTCGCAGTTGACCACTAAAGATGCCTTACTGCCACTAGCTGTGACCTTGACTAGCACCAAGCAACCTGTACCAATAGTCCTTGCACAGAACTTGTACTCATTTTCATTCAATGCTGGCACTTGGATAACATTTGCTGCTTCATAGACTTTACGACAAATAGTTTCTGTGTCTTGGTTCCCGGAAGGAAGTTCGACACTACTTGCATTTTCATTCATACCAGTCAATTTACCTGGAACAAAACAATGAAATTATACAGAATACTTTATAATGCATCAAAGAATCAGCATGAAGTCTGTGAGATCTTTCCAATGAATATCTATATGATAAGGTTATAATAAAAGGAGTCGTCCTCCAGAAATTTAGCAAATTTTCGATCCCACCTGGGGTCTTCTTCAGGCTGGCACTTTCAAGTCGAGCTACCAGGAGTAGCCACCTGGTAGCTCGACTTGAAAGTGCCAGCCTGAAGAAGACCCGGTTGGGGTTGAAAATTTGCTAAATTTCTGGAGGAAGACTCCTTTTATTATATCATTTTGTGTGTTGCCTTTTTTTGGATATATGATAGGGCTGAGTACTTCTCAGGGTTTTGGTACATTTTTTTCAAATCTGACAGAACACACCTTGGCAGACGTATAAACTCACCTTGCTGTTGGTTGAAATCTTTTTCACTCATGGATATAGGTTGTAATAATTCTCCAACTTGTGCTTTGACTGTTACATTGAACTTCCTATCTGATGTACAAATCTCAAAGTTGGCAGGTTGTGTTGTGTCATTGAAATCAATTCCCATTGTGACCGATGTGGAAGCACCTTGATCTAAATTATCTGCAAGAGATTTGAAGAAATCAGTTGAAGTCATGTGGTTGATTTCCTGATCAAATACTACATTCAGAAACTAACAGAGGAAGAGTGCAATATTTCACTTACTTATTTCTGGGAAGGCATGCAACTCCATTCCAGATTGAAGTTTGTAAGCCCCAACTCGTATTGGTACAACTGGCTTATCACACTGATTTGTGAAGGTCACTTCTACAGAGACCATCTTGGGTGAAAAGACCGACATGGATCGTGTAAATCTGTAATGGCTGCTTAGTCCGGCACCCGTCATTCGGTTCAGGAGCTCGTATGTTTTTGTGGGAATGAAAACTGCACTGGAGACCTGGATGGGAGAGAAAAGACAGCTGCAAAACTTTTGAGGTTCAGAGTCGGAGCCAATGGATGAACCATATCACCTCAATGTCTTTTTATCTCACAGAGGTCATTTCGGATAACACCGTTATGCGAATGCTAGGGAGACTCCAAGCACCATTCACAGAGACACCAGTACAGTCCAAATTCAGTCTGTGATTTCATTCAATGATCACTTATCCACTGCCATAATCACAGTCAATTAGCAATAGGAGCAGTCAGCCGCGCATATTGCCAACAGATGGCAGCAAAGTCTTAGCGGACCAAATGTACAGGAAAATCTACGTGATTGCTGTTCGATCGATAATGACTGGGTCCGCTAGATGCATTGAATTGGGCCGCAGTGACACCTAGTGGTCAACTCGCTGACAGCTCCTATTACATCATAGCTGCTTCTTTGATAACACACAAATCAAGCGTCAGAACATGCTCCCAATTCACATGTTATTTCCAGCACACTAATCAAAGCAAACTCAGTGAAAGCAAACTCCAGTTCCAAAGCTAAATCTATTCGTAACAGAAGAGGTTCAGGTTAAAGTATGGTTGCACTGAAAGTTCAAGGCGTCTTCTGCACAGAGCTCAGTCAAGCAAATGAAAATGCCTTGTGAAAGTCAGCCAATGCATCAAGATCGCAGCCACAGCCCATCTACCATACCAGTAAATTGCATTTGTCCCGGTTTCCTCGGTGTTTCCTTGGCTAGTGAACTCAAATTGATTTCATGCTTTAGAAAAAGCAGTTACTGAGCCAATTTTTGAAGTGCCAATTTTCTCACTTCAAAATTCAATATTGAATTCTGAAGTGCCAATTTTCTCGTTTCAAAATTCAATATTGAATTTTGAAGTGCCAATTTTCTCACTTCAAAATTCAATATTGAATTTTGATGTGCCAATTTTCTCGCTTCAAAATTCAATATTGAATTTTGAAGTGCCAATTTTCTCACTTCAAAATTCAATATTGAATTTTGATGTGCCAATTTTCTCGCTTCAAAATTCAATATTGAATTTTGAATTTTGAATGAGAATTATATGTGTACTTAACTTCCAGTGTAAATGATCAGCTATCAGAAACGTATAAGCAACAAGGCTATCATTCCCATTGTCTTCCATCACCTTAATTTTTTGGACGCCGGCCATTTTCAAACAGATGACCAGTTTAATATTGAATTTAGAATTTTGAAGTGGCGTTTTTTGTTCACTTCAAAATTCAGTATTGAATTTTGAATTTTGAAGTGGCAATTTTCTTAGTCTGGTTCCCTGACCTGCTGTATGATGGCTCTGACTGATGGTGCGATACAGAGGTCAGGTAAATGCCGCCGTCAATACTGATCTAAAAATAGAACATTAGCCATGCGCTGACTATTATGGGATATCGGGGTCCGGTAAACGAGTTGTACATTGTGTGTGAAAACTGTCAAAATGCCGGGTGTTCTGAATGTTTTAGGTGTACCAGTATCAGCTCTGCCTCTGCATCGTCCTGTACAGGTATCGCAAGAGAAATAATTAATCCCGAAGTTGTAGGGTCAAAAGGCTGCACAATCGGCTTGATGTTCGATGTAGCGAAATCGTGTTACTAAGGCCGTTACTAAGTGACGTCACAGCAAAATTGTCAGGATCCTGACAATTTTAGATCACGTGATCAGTATAACGGTGGCGTTGACTTGACCTCTGTATCGCACCATCAGTCAGCGCCACCATACAGCAGGTCAGGGAACCAGACTACAATTTTCTCACTTCAAAATTCAATATTGAATTTTGAATTTTGAATGAGCATTCTGGGCTTTCGTACAAATTAGCTCATCTTGCCAGCTGCAAAAGCACTCTGTTGTTGTTGCTGTAGTCTTACTTACTATTTTTATCCATATCACTTTGTAAAAGGTTCGAGACTACTCTAAGATCTTTATTCACCAATTGGCTTTAAAGTGATGCAATAGTCTTTCTTGGCAACCTCTTGCTCCAAGAGATGATAATTGAATTGATGTCGTTTCTTCATAGGCCAAACTGTGTCTTGGTCTCTCTGCTTGGTGGAAAAAGTCAAGAGAAAGGCCACATAATGGTGATAAGATTAGCAAGGATTGGCATCTGTCCATTTGGTGCATTAAGTGGGAAAAAATAGGCAAAAAGTTTGCCTCAGAGAACTGAGCCGAGGAATCGGTAGTTTCGCCGTTTCAATTTCAAACGCGGGAACTCGTCTGTCACAATGTCCTTCAGCATTATGTTTTACCTGAACGTTCTGTGGCCGCCACAGAACTTGACTGAAGAGAAAGGACGTCTTTTTCTAGATATTCAACCAACACTCCAAGTAGTATCAAGAATATATAAGTACCAAGAATGTACAACTCAAAATATGTGCCAAAAGTGAGTTTACTAATTTGCCTTTGGTGAACCTGTAACTGAAGGGACCTTAATTTGTGAAGGATTATTGTGTAGAGAAGATCATTACGAACAAAATGACACCTCCCGCAGTTACGTGCACTCAGAAATAACCGAGCTACAGAGTAGTTTTGAATGGACCATATTTTCGACAAATTGATATCGTACTTGATCTCGGGGTCGGGCACTCTGACCTAAACAACAAATCCATGGTTTCACCAAAATCAAAAAAAATTTGCACGCCAGTAATATGTCTGTAACTTTACATAAGAATATTGCCGATATTCTAAATAATACAATTTAGTCAACAACCGTTAAATCTAAACATTGGTTATTTAATTAGAAGGCCTATAATTACCGTACGCCCTCTATTATCAGAAAAAGTAACTTAATGCCCATCCGTTTGATTGATTACTAAGTTGTACATTCTTGGTACTTATATATTCTTGGTAGTATTGAATCGGTTTTTGGTTCAAACGGTGATCATCTCCTGCGAGTCTGGCAGGAATGCTGGCAAAGTAGGTCTACACTCTTAGCAAAAAGGGTTCCAAGAGGGTTCTTTGGCCTTTCAAAGAACCCTTTCTTCTATAGGGTTCTGTCTAGAACCCTAAAGTACCCCAGGGTGCTGAAATCCACATCAAGAAATCTGTGAATGCGTGAGAATACAACCGATACACCGTGCTCCACCTGATGAATATCTTTATTCACGAGGTATGAAATAAATACACTTTTGCATCGAGCGTCGTAGCGAAATCTGCGATTAAATTTTGAGGGTACTACAAAGAACCCATTGTCACGACAGATGGCGCATCGTACCTCGCACCGATCTGTCACCGCGCGCTCAAGGCATCATGGGAAACTTTAGGACTACTTGTTGTCCCCCCCCCCCCCCGACCCCCATCCAGAGCAAACCTTTATTACTCTTCGGCATACTGTGAAATTTAATGCCTATGCTGCATGACGAGTTCCGCTTCCAAAAAAATGTGCCCCTCCCCAGGCTACATCAGCCTACGCCCTTGTTTTGTCCTGCAAAATATCCCCTGCAAATAGCGTATTCAAATGTACATGTACACAGATGACCCTGCGCTCTCATCGTTCGTGGGGTTCTCATTAGGGAGTTTTCGCAAATCTGACGAAAAACGAAGTACAAAATACGAAATTGGACGTCATATCCATGACGTAATGTATTTCAGGAAATGGTTGGTACCACAAATGTCCCTCATGCCAGTGCGTCTTTTAGCATGTCATGTAAGATCGAAAGAGTTATGGCGCATCTTAAGTTTTTAAATTTCCAATTCGTATCAACGAAGTGGAAACGAAAGATAAATTTCAAGGTTTAATATACACCGTTACTCTATCGGTCTAACGTCATACGCTAAAAGACGCTCTTGCAGCAGGCGATATTGTGGTACCAACCATCTCCTGAAATACATTAAGTCATAGGTATGACGTCCAATTTCGTATTTCGTACTTCGTTTTTCGTCAGATTTGCGAAAACTCCCTTATTTCACTCCTTTTGTATCATAAGATCAACTAGTCGGAATCCAACAAAATTTGCACTAAACATGCAGAAGGGTCTTGCCTATCATATGGAAGAGTCAGAATGCAAACCTGCAGAGGTTTAAAGGGATACTGTCCACAATTATAAAATGCTAAATTTGTAAGTTGAACCTTTATGATTGATTCCTTTATGCTAGTATGTATTACGTACGGAAAACCAACCCTTTATTCGTACGTTTACTCGTACGATCGTCAACTGCAACGGTAGACAGGAGACGGCCATGAAGGCTGCCTGTACGTCGTCTACTTAGTGTGGATCCGTTTTCAGATTTCTGTCTCGTATTTCAATCATTTAGGAACATATGATATCCTAATATGTTCATCGGCCGATAACCGACCAGTTAAAAGCTTAATTAAAAATAAACTCATTAAATTACAGACGAATGGCTTAACTCACATCTCTGCCAATCTAAAAGTGGCCTTTTTTAAATCGAGGTACATGTACATGTACGTTACACTGAATGACTTGGAATGTCTCTTGGTTATAATTCGTTCACTAACTATAGCTACGGTTACACTTGTTGAAAATACACGTGTTTTTCCAGACCCGTGTCAAACCCATCTGTGCGAAAAGCCCAGTGAGAGGTCACACTACTACATTGTAGTTAAGTAGCCCGGCGACAGTTGCGCTGCATGCACTGACTCTTCGGTCATTTTTGTATTGGCCCACATTGTTGGAGGCGCGAAAACGAGGTCACTTAATAGCCGCGCCATCTGTAGCCGTACTAAGAACTAACGAAACACGGGGATTTCGAAGAGCACGGCGAGCTTGCCGTGTTCCAAAAACCCGTGTTTTTCAGACGCGGGTTTCATGAAGCCCGGCAATCATAGGCGTGACCGCAAAAAAAACGATGATTTTATGTAGTGTAACCACGGCTTATGTTGAAATAAAGACACAGTGTCACTAACTACATGTGCATATGTAATGCATGTTGTAATAAATCAAGACTCAGGCCACTACTGCTGTTTGCAGACGACTCCCCCGGATGGATGCCAAAGATTCCCGGTAACAGCCCAGTCAGAGGAAGGATGACGTTGATTTCAGGAAGCGCATGAAATTTATTTATCTGCTTCGATGATTTTAAAGGAGCACGGCATTGGATCTCAAATGCGTTTTGACTGCCGACGTATAAAGGGAGCTACCTAGCGGCAATAAGACTAACTACAACAAGCCTGGCGGCGACAGGGTTCACAAGGTGATTTCAGGGGTGCACTCAGCCTCATTCCCAATCTCGTACCCAGAGTTCAATGCCACATTAAAGTCTGGAAAGGGCTAGACCGGTACTACTTTTGCACAATGCAAATGCATTGTTCAAGGCGGATGAATTTCTGACCGTTGCACAGTCAATTGCGTAGGGATTCGAAAGAGTTCGTATTTTGTTCCTTTATAAAACATTGAATACCCAACGGAATGTCAAAATAGTAGTATTTTTACAAATACTTGAACAAGTTCTAATTTTTGGTATGATTATTTTATCAAATAATTTGTAAAATCGATGAGCACAAGAATCTTGTGCTGGGTTCCAGCCCTTTTCAGAGGTCGGAGCCAAGGAACGATGGTGGCGACCTCTTCAGATTGCCTCATTCCCCCAGGCTTCAGCAGTCGTGTATTGGCATATAAACACACATGACAACCAGTGATTAACAGTCCTATCCACGGGAGAAAGCAGCATAAGCGCAATATAAAAATGTTGCCCAGAATGGAGGGCAGTAGAGCGAAATGTCACCCCGAGAAATTTTGTTCATTGGATTTAGAGTNCATTGTCACGACAGATGGCGCATCGTACCTCGCACCGATCTGTCACCGCGCGCTCAAGGCATCATGGGAAACTTTAGGACTACTTGTTGCATTTTCAAGATGGCGGGCGATTCCTCGCTTCGAGTTAATAAATTGCAAAATCTCCTAAAATAGGCCTACCAAGGATGTCTTCCGTGTGGGTATCACATTATCCGTCATGATTATGACATACATAGGCCTAGATATGCTGTACATGTCATGTTAGCCACTGACAGCTGCGTTGGTGCGTCGTCACACACTACAGCACTCGGTCTACAGTAGGCCTACTGTACACACTGACTGTGAATAGTGGCTGCCGGGGGTCATCCAATATCATCGTTTTCTTCTCGATAATGTCATGTCTATGGCAATTTGTCATCAGAAATGAAAAATCGGTCAATTATTTGCAAAGTCTGCACGAAATAAGCCTCATATCGCTATTTTCCTAGGATCTACTTTCGTGGCGGAGTAGATCACGTGATCACCCAGTTCAAGTGGTGATGCGGCTCGCGTATTTAGAAACTAACATATTTTTGTGTGATGCGCCGCGCGCGGACACAGGTCTGTGCAAAGCAGTCTCAACACAAATGCAACAGCAGTCTTGCGCAACCTGTGTGGACACAATGACAAAGAACCCCTCTTTGAGGGTTCTTCCACAGTGGCAGGCTACGGGTTCTTTGTTTGCCACAGTGGGAGAACCCTCACCCCTTTATTTTGGTAGTCGATTTCGTTTTCGTGTTCATTGTATCATTTTGTTTGTTTCAAACCTCACAGATATGGTTGGCAAATCAACTGAGCAGGGTAAATCTGGTACACTCCCTCAAACTCGTCCCCAGTGGGTTTACGTTCCTACAACACCACTGGAAAGGGCTGACGACTTCAGGAATACTGCGCATGCGCGATAAGCTAATTTTGAGGCGAACCACACCGAAGCTGGCACCCGCGGCTTGATGTTCCCAACTAAACTATTCGTTTGAAATTGCTCTAATAATCAAACAACTTCGTGTTTTGGGTGTATGTATATGGCCTTTTAGGCATATATGCTACTTTTCAGTCATCGAAGAACGAAATATTGTGTGAAACAAACATTTTGGCACGCTGCCAGCGGTTGACCAGAAATTTTGGTCAGGTCGTAGCCCTTGCCAGAGATATCCTCGGATGAGGTAGATCTGGGTACGAGATTGACACTCCCTATTAATTTCTCTACATTTCTCTTAAAGTTTTTGCCAACATCATGATTGGTACAATAACTGGTACACGGATGCTGGACAGAACCCTAAGGGCACTAGCACGGATCAGCTGGTTGGGGTCCTGAGGAAAACAAAAACAAACTGTAAGTTGTATTCTATGCTGTAGTCTTTAGAAACTATGCACCCAGCCTGTTTAATTGTTTACAGTTGGTCATCAGACAAATTTTGTAGCCATAATATTGAAGAATAAAGGATTCGCCATTGAGGTGTTCAGTGAGAGTGAAAGCAATTTCCTTAAATATTGTACCTTCAGAGCTCTCTGGAATGTACTAATTGACAACAATGCCAGGTCCTGTTGTTCCTCAGCGTATCTGACTAGATACACAAACACCAGTTTCTTAACTTCAGCATTCTTTGACACCACGTTTTTCACAACTGCTGGAAATAAGTCTGACACATCTTTTCCTTTAGCAACCATCTGAAAGAGAAAAAGAAGAACACTACATTACATTCATTTTGTGAATGATTAATTTAATTTAATCATTCATTTTGTGAATGATTAATCAACTCAACCAGTCTATTACCATACCACCAGTTTTCAAACATGCTATCACTACGTTTTCTTTTCCAGAACTTACTCCAATGATCCGTTTCATGGCTTCAAGCTTTACATTGTCTTTGTTGCCATCCAGCATGGACTTGAGGTCTTCATGTCTGAAAAGGGATGTCAAATTAATGAAAGTTTCTAAGGCCTGCCCTAGCTACCACTATATTGACATGTCATTGGCCTAACACTTAGGTAGGCATAGTGTTAACAACTGCCTAGGGCGTAGGCCTAGGTTAGGAGGCTCCTGGCTTAGGAGGGCTGTGGCCGGCGAGGCCTATCCTTAACAACCTGATCCTAAATAAAAAACGAAGTGGTTATAGACACGGAAAATCCGTGGCTGCAAGACCGGAATCGCTCTTCCGTACACGGATCATAAGGATTAGTTCTAGAATCTGCCACCAGGGACTAATGTAGCAGAAGCATTTTCGCGGGCCACGAAATTCAATGATTGTTTACATTTTGTTTGTTTTCTCTTTCTTTGTCTATCGTGGCATGCCCCTCAAGGCTTACTGAACCCTTTTGATACCGAAGGCAGTCCTAAATGTATCGGATTAAAAAATAAGACCAAGCCTACACTAGGGGCCTAACCTCATGACTGCCAGCTGCCTCGGTAGCTCAGTCGGCTAGAGCGTTTGCCTAGTAATCCAAATGTCCCTGGTTCGAATCTCCGCTTGGACGATGCTTTTCCCCGCTTTTTTTTTCACCTGTTCTTCTCTCTTTCTCTCTCTCTCTCGTGTTTTGTTTCCTTTTTTTTACTGAAAATAGGCCTACTCTGAGCCCGAAGAAAATTCCCGAACTTTAGGGTCAGGGAAAAAGTTCGCCTCCAGGGCATGTCCTTGTCCATATGCACCCGCATAAAAAAAGGGCCAGGATCGCCAGGGGAAGGTTTGGGGGTGGATTGGAGGTTTTGGGGATGGATTTATTTTGAAGTTTAGGCCTAGATATGTACCGATCTTACATGCCTTAGGCTACAAAACAAAAATTTAGGGCCTACCATGTAGGCCTCGAGGCCTAGGCCTATAACGGAGAGACTTTGCGTAAGAAATGACCCTTAAATCGTGCTACAACGTGAATCCCCTCATTTCAACTTAGGCCTACAAAGTAGGGCCTTGAAGCCCATAAGGTACCGGTAGGCATGTTTGCGTGTCGACCGTCGCGGCAACGTGCTTGGCCTGAAACGGGTCGAATGTCGAAAGCTCTTCTTGGGGGAATCTGCGTCAATCACCGTCGGCACTACACCCACTATCACAAGTGTTCACTTTTCCGCCGTCGGGGGCGGATCCGTGTCTCCAAGGACGATTCT
The DNA here is from genome assembly GCA_002633025.1 of Notospermus geniculatus. Lineage (NCBI taxonomy): Eukaryota > Metazoa > Nemertea > Pilidiophora > Heteronemertea > Lineidae > Notospermus > Notospermus geniculatus. The sequence continues at coordinate 982,515 of NMRB01000002.1, read as the reverse complement.
CATCTTGGTTACACGGATCCGTGTCTCCAAGAGCGATCATCAACTTGGAGGCACGGATCCGTGTCTACAGCCCGGCCATTCGGGAAACGGATCATCCGTGTCTCCAAGCGCCATAATCGTATTGGAGAAACGGATCCGTGTCTATAACCCCGGCCAATAAAAAAATAGGGTGCCGCAAGGCCAACCATCATCATTGATCATCTGATCATGAGCATCATTCAGCGATTTGGCATTTTTTTGCATTGTCCCCCACCACCAACACTGTTCCTAACCCTTCCTAGGCTAACAAACAATAGCCCTACTCCTGACCCTAACAAGCCCTTTAGCAGGCCTACCATGATGAGGCCTACCATGCACACATGCAAACTCACTTTTTGAAATCATTCATGAAAAAACTGCTGCTGGCTGGATCAGAAGCCAGGTCAGCATCTCCACTTCCAGTTGAAGATGGTGGCCTCTCATTCGCATATGACCCCTGGAACCCATTATTTGCCATCATGTCAAACTAGAAGCCAGATTTTGACGTTGTTCCGGCAGCACAGAATGGTGAAATAGGCGTGTTTCGATTGTTCATGTAGGCCTAAACTTCAAAGTGCCGACTGTCCAAAATGGCAGAAATTAGGGAGGTCATGTGACTTTCCCGGAAGTGAAACAATTTTGGTTGACACGTCGATCGTATTCCTCGCAAATGCTTCGTTTTGAGGCGGAAACTGCTGAAATTTGTGTCTAACAGTGCTACATATACATTTAGAAAGACCAATTTGTCTTACGTGGTCAGAAAAGTGCATTTGACGGAGATTTCACATTTTTTCAGGTGACGTCATTTTCGTGTGACAGACCCAACTGCGCATGCTCTGATCACAACTTGTCAGCCATTTTCTTCGACAAGCTGGCTACTCTTCCCGCAGAGAAAACAGTCGATGAAATTTGAGAAATTTCTCTCTTATCATTGAAAATAAATCGACAATTTGATAAGGGTACGATGTCGGATTTCGACGCTAACCCATTTGCAGATCCTGAAGCTGCGAATCCATTTTCGGTAAGAAATATTGAGCTAAATATTGACACGTCAAAATGATTTGTCACATTTGCCTGTGAAAATACGTGCATTGATTGATGTACATAAATGTACATGAAACGAACACTGACTCGAACCACCATCATCCAATCCATGTCATCAGATCAGGTCATCATCAGATCATGTCATGCAAGCATGCAATGAAAAGCCTAGCCGCCTAGCCTCGTGGTCTAGGCCTACATTCTCTAGGAGGCCCTAGGGCGGCCCTAGCTAGGGCCTAGGCCTAGGGTAGGCCCCTACTAGCGTGTGCAGGGACGCCGATAGCCTAATCATGATAATCACTGCACTCCCACTGCATAGCCTTATAAAAGCTAAGTTCGCGCAATCAGCGATCATAGCTGGGGGATTTGATTGGGAATGACTTATTTTACAATCCCTGCTGCTGCTGCTGGTCATCGATTGACAGAATAAGCCGCATTGTTACGATTACAATTGCAATAGGATTTCCATTGTGTGCCTCTTCTGACCAGGGATTCTAATTAGCCTTGGCCTAATCTAAAAGTTCTAGGTTCTATCTAGCTGCCCCAAACCCTGAGCAACGTTAATAGTTCTATCGTAGGCCTAGGCCTAGTAGGCTAGATGTAGCCTACTAGGCCTATAGTAGGTAGGCGATTCTAACAAAACTGTAGGCCTAGTGTAGGCTAGGCCTACTACCATACCGGTACGGTAGGCCTAAAGCCGGGACAAATTCAAATTCAAAAATGGTTTATTATCTCCTTGTATATTACTAGTATTTTAATTGAGCTGATTACAAGAGTGATGCAAAGCTACTCCGTTTTAACAACTGTAGAGGCCTTTCAAATGACGTCACAAGCCGCCATGCTGGGGGGCACATGCTGCAGAGGCATAGCGAAATGAGCCGTGCATGTCCCAATGACGTTACGTCAAACAATGGCGTGGCGCACTTCAGGCAGGTCACGTCACACCTCTGCGCCCTGTCAAGGCCTGTGCCCTCCAGGATGACGTCATTGCAAGGCCTCTATAGCTGGACTGGCTGGTCTAAATGATAATGGTTTATGTTTGTATGCAAAAATGTGACAGACTATAAAACACCTGAAGGACATTACATATAGTCTCAGACTGATTTCCATAACATCATCATAATGTATGAGTAAACCAAATTTGCCAAAGTGTGCATGTGTACACCACCTGGTGGCTCTTCTTCTCTCAGTCTAATTTAGTCAAGTATCCCTGTGATAATCACGCCTAGGTTCACACATCATATCATTCATGGCGTACATGTCACAATTCCTGATGAATTTACAAAGTGTTGTGAACTCACCTCTTGATGTTTGCAAGTGCATTTCTCAATGCTTCAAACTTCCCAGACATGGCCACCGTTATGACCGCTAATCAAGAATGTCACCACTGACAATTAGTGCACTGTGAAGTTTCCGTCAGTCATGCCGGTGTTGTGTTTCTCCGTATGACTGTGTGTTGAAGCAGTACTCTTCTGCAGGCATTATCACCAAGTTTATTTAAATTGTATGCTGTTTCAGGTGTCATCTGGTCTTGATGAATTTAAAATGAGCTGAATGAATAAAAATTATAAGTTGGAGCTGACTACTGCTTCACCGTGTACAGATTATTACTTTCCACTAACACGGTTGAACTATTGACTGTTTCTAGTTCTGAATGCTGCCATGCATAGGATAGGAAAGTAAAAGTGGTCATAATGCATTTTTCGTGAAACTGGCCTACTTTTTAAATGCATTTTAATTAATCTTTCAGAAAGATCAATCCTCACTGAAACATGAGCATCACAAACCAACCATCAGTTGTTGAACCCAAAAAGCCCATCGGGCCATGTCCTCATGTGACAGGCAGAATGGGTTCAGACCCTGTAAACTCACTAACAAAACACATACTAGTAGTTTTAATTTAGACAACAATCCTTACATGATTCCCAAAACTCATCTGAGTCAGTGTCACAGTGATGGCTGTTTAGTGTTGACTTTTGTGAAAGTACGTTCTCTTGACCTCAGAGACCCGAATTCATTCATGTGTTACTCCACTGCGCATAAAGTTTCATGTGTGAGTGAGTAAGTAAGAATGAGTCATAGTCACATGCTTACAGGTGACAACAGAAGGATGTGATTGAAGGCCTTGTAATGTTTGTTGTTTTGTCTGCAGTGTTTGTGAAAATTTTCACCTTACTAGCACACTAGCAGTGATGACACTTCATCAAATCAAAATAATATGATATAGATTTTCTTACAAGGTTGTGAGTAATAAAAGTTGACATCTGCATGCTGAAAATCAACAAGTTGGCACCAACATGTGGCAAGAATTAATCTTTGTAGGTAAAAGCAAATTATGCACAGAATCAGGGTGTTCAAAAGTTTTTAGAGTAGGAGGCTGTATAGAGGCTATGCGCCTACGTCATCAAACCACGTGATCCAATGTTTACGCCGCCATGTTGGANGTCACCCCCCTCGGTATTAAGAGATTTTGAAATTCATAATGCCCTAGATGCGATTTCCTGGCATCTGGGAACAGTTATTTAAGAGAATAAAGAAATTTCTGGCCGCCATTTTGTTCAGCCTACCTCAGTCACCCATGTCCGGTAGTACAACCTCGATTCCAGTCATGGATACGTCGCTCAATACACAATGAATACCAGTACCCGACTTCCTAGGAGCGAGGATACAGAAGGGCCAGCACGCTACGGACATTATGAACCAAGGTATAGGGCGGTACTTTCGCGCCAAAACTTCGTTCCACAGCGCGGGAATCGCAAATTGAGATGTAAAAAAACTCAAGGAAAAGTAGGCGGCGGTTGACCTGTTACTAGGCGGCGATTTACCGCCGCCTGCCGGCTACTTTTGAACACCCTGCAGAATAAGTCGGCCTTCGACAAAGAGTCAGAACGGGACCAACCCTGAACTGGCTGTGCGCAGCATCTTCTTTCCATAATTCTATAAATAAAGGGACCGTGGTCTATCACCTTACACTTTAATAACTCAAGGATCCCTGCTGATGGTTCGGCTGGTGAAGGTCCCCCTCTCCCACTGCGACTATTCTGGAGCTGCCAACATGCTCAGGTCAAGTCATGGACATTTTGATTTTCTGCTCTCCCTCAGTTTCTCAAAGAAAAGTGATATCCTCTTTCCAGGATCCAGCTGTGCAGCAAGCAGCAGGGACTGGTGCTCAGAGGGGTATGGATGAGTACAACCCATTTGCTGCAGGGAATCAGACAAAAACAACAAACCCGGTAAGTATACTTTCTTGGTGCTTTGGACTAAAAAACAAGTCCTCACCAAAAATATTGTACATTATTTGGTGTCGTCTAAGGAATAGTGTTCCACAAATTCTAATAATGGCAATCTCTTGTACATAGTTCACCCCTGTAATGTTGCAGAAACATGACGATGCTGCATGTTGCAGTACAGATGATGCTGTAACAGCATTATCTTGCATGAACATAAGGGTGACTTTATGGTGGCTCCATCTATGTAAGAACTGTGACACCACATGTAAATCATCAATATTACATGGGATGAGTAATCCACTTCATCATAATGCATTCAAGGAGTGGATAGCTTTATATTGCATTGGCGTGCCACATGTGCTGGCAGAAAAGACCCACAGTCAGTTGATACATGTAATTGTCAAAGGCCTGGTTATTGTGTCAATCAATGCACACGCAGCTGTACCATGCAGAAACCACAGGTCGTATATGTTGATGTAGGTATTCTAGTAGCGTATTTTATGATTTGTCGTGGTGGTAGGATCACGGAGGCAGTTGGCTCTGTGTATTTAAGTGTGTTTTGGTTAGATAGAATGGTCACTCACACTTTTCATCTTATGAATGTGTTCCAATTGTGTCAAAAGGCATAGGCCTAAAGTGCACCTTTCTGCCATATGGAAGGAGTATGGACCTGGTCAGTCTACGAGGTTCATCCCTCAGTAGGTGTTGTTGTAGAGTTTGTCCTCATTGCCCAATGAAATTCAGCTCTATTTAATGGGCCTACATCAGTGTCAGTGATAGACCTCCTTCAGAAAACTGCTTCATATATTATATACGTAGTTCAAGCCTGGGTGCATGCTGGTATGAGTACCGAATGTCAGTGTTATATCTAGGATTTCAGAAGGGCATGGTGCAAACTTTGCAGAAAGGGCACTTCAACCTAGAAAAGGGCACTTTTCATTCGCGACATTTCTTCTAACTGAATTTGAAAAGCTAAAAAGTTAAAAAGGTCTCTATAACTCCAGTCAACAGCCAATTTAAGCCAGTTTCTAAGGTGATATGACCAAAAGGGACCATGGCAAAGGGTCTAGGGGTACTAAAAACCTAAAAAGATTTTTTTTTTAGAGGCATGGCGCCCTAGGGGGTTAAAAAAGGGCACAATGGCGCCCCCTTTTGGCGGCATGGCGCGGCGCCACTCTAAAATGGCCTAGATATAACACTGAATGTTTGAGCCCCCGCCACCAACCATGGGCAAACAACATTCAGAAGAGACATGGCTTGTGTCCAGAAGCAGAGTCAAAGGCACATATTCATTGATGGACTGTTTATTCGAATCACTTGTCACAATAATACATGCTGCATGTTATTGATTTTCTGTGAAGCTGTGATATCAATCATGACGTTATACATGTACTATAATATAGTGTATGCTAAGTGTAGCGATGGTTGGGAAGTATCAGTTTCATCAAATTCTGATTTGCACATATTGCAGCTGTTGCTTTGAAAATATGAGTGACTGAAAACATCGACTGAGTGGAGGAAAATACATAAGTCTTTTGTTCACATCATTTCAGGCTAATCCACAGCAACCTCAGCAGCCATGGAAACCTCCTCCGCCACAGCCAGCTGTCATGCAGCCAACAGAATCACCACCACCACCATACACGCCATCAGCAGCACAGAAGGCCGACACTGCAGAGCTGCAGCGGCGGCAAGAGGTGAGGAGACTTAAGTCTAGCACCTTGACTTGGCAGTTATCCCCCCCCCCCCCAATAGAATGTAGAAAGAAGTACAACTGGGCCGTTATTGTCCTCTTACTGGACTTTTTTGTCGAGTGTACTTCCAACCCAAGTGAAAGACTGTTTTGAATATTCAGTCAGAGAACATGTATTGAACATGGCACGGCAGAATCTGAATCCAATCCAATGCATTTCTTTAAAGTGCATATTTTTACTTTAGGAATTGGAGCGAAAAGCTGATGAGTTGCAGAGGAAAGAACAACAGATGAGAGATGCTCAGATCAATAGTAAGTATCAGTGTCAGAAGAAAACACAGTGTGTAAAACTTGTGGCATTACATTTTGGCAGAACATGAGGTTGATATTCAGCATTATGAAACTTATGCAAATGTGCCCTAGATTCAACATAGCAGAGTCGAATTTTCTGGGTGTCACTGTCAAGCCTAGTTTTGTTGCACAGAACATCAGGACAGTTTTGATGCAATTGCTGTGATTGCTATAATTCACTAGTAGTGGTACATGACCCAAAATGTACTCTTCTGTTGTGGTGACTGGGAATGGAGAAACTTGATTTCTTTACCCAGTCACCAAGAACAATGCAAGTGGTGACCTTACCTTTTCTGATTCAAATTCCAAGTACCAATCACAATCCTGTCTTGAGAACACTTTGAGGCAGTCCTTATGAAAAATATCATCACTGAGGGCTGTTGAAATTGAAAATGCAACTTCATCTATCACTGAGGGCTGTTGAAATTGAAGATGTAACTTCATCTTTATCTTTGATGCTTTCTCTGTCTCAGTCTGTTACAGCAATTGCTGTGGCTGCCTCAATCTTTTCTGTGCTCTGATTTTAGTTTTGTTTCATTTTTTTGTTGCCTACTAAAGTTTCCTTTGTTCCTATATTTTTTTTAGAGGATCGTAAGTACATCTGCTTCATGTATATAGTTGGACTGATATACCACGAAAATTCTCAGACTTCTAACCCTGTAACTGTACCGTAATAACAGTTTTGACTCTGTCACAGGGCTTTAGACAGTGGGTTCATACGAGTGTAAGCCTACTTCATGCATTTTAAAGAACTTCAAGATCTCTTTCACTGTGGTGCATTTCTTTGAAAATGCTAATACGCCAAAAAGAAAAGTGTGAAATACACCGATTGACTTCATTGGGAAGCTCTGACTGAGTACACTCATATGAATCAGTATTGTGCATTTATTAAGACTGGTGTCAAAATGCTTGTCTAAAGCCCTGTCTCGCTGATCTTCAATATCGTATTGAAATATTCCCGTATCCCTCTATCTTAGC
>NMRB01000002.1:957072-968342 GCA_002633025.1 Notospermus geniculatus | reverse complement strand
GGGGGGGGGATGCAAGGGTAATACGCCATGCCAAAACTTGGCCTAGTTTGTCAGCATTTCATTTTGTTCCAGTATATCCACTTTGTTACCATTGTATCTGTCAGTTCCGTTGAAATCTACTTGGCTGCACTGCGGGTTCTGAAGAAGAAATGCTAGCAGACTCAGCCACGTGCAAAGAAGACAGCTGAGTTTTGTTTGTCTCCCAGCCCCTTTATAAAATGGCCAAAGTGCCAGGATATGCTTCACCCTCCAGGACTTCTGGAGTAATGATGGCAATGTTGCAACAGTGCTAAAATATGGTAAGGTAGTCGTGTCAGTTGGCTGTTGTGTATATCTGCTTGTTCAAAGCATGTAATACTAGTATAGCTATTCTAAGCAGGGACATGTGAATACACATGTCAAAATATATATGAATCATTCCATTTTATTCCAACTGGCCTTGTGTGGGGGAATCCTGAATGATGAAGAAATTTCATTCATGACTTTACCTGATCAATCAGGGACCTTCATCTCTTGCTTTATTCGGCTACGGATCAGTTTGGTATGGGTTCAAAGCTATTGGTATGCAGAAATAGAAAGATCTGGGACCTTATTCACAAAGCCAGCGTAACTTTAAGGATACGTAAATCCTCTGTCAGGCGGACAGTGAACAATAGGTTTCCCCCAAATGGACAATAGTTTGCGCACTCCCGTAAGTTACGGGAGCTTCGTGAATAAGCTCCCTGGAGCTGAGACAAGTTTCTATTCCTCATCTACTGTGAGATGGGCCACTGGTAATGGAGGTCCCAAGAACCTAGTAAAGGGAACCTCTCAATTGCATCTTGTCCAAACAAGGCTATCGACTCCGTATTAACTCCGTCTTTAGCCTTGTCCGAATCGTGTCATCTTTTCCATTAATGCATAAATTATTAATGAACCTAACCCCTACTTGACCCCCCCTCCGAGCCAATCAGAACTTGCGAAACAAATCACCGTTGGACACTTTCTTTGCTCTTCACGCTCGAATTTGTAACACGGATTTTGATTGGCGCGTCGATTTCCTTCGCGCCCCGATGATTGGCTGAGGCTGTCACCACCTCAGAAACGGGAAATGTGGTGGATTCGAACCAGGCTAGATGACCGTCACGGGACAGATAGACTGGTGAGAACCAGATGCTCAATTGAAGACACAACTGAAACTGACAGATGTCATCAAAATGATGATTCAGATTATGATGCTTTTGTATAGTGCTTTTCACTGCAATACAGTCTCAAAGTGCTTCATGTTATTACCCCAGTCTCTCCAGAAACGCTCTGTCTGGGGGACTCAAGGAGCAGCTCATTCAGTGCTCACCTCAGATGAATTGAGAATACAAAGTGGCAACGTGGACAGAAATTGAAGCCATGACTTCTTAGTGTTCAGTCCGATGTGGGCCACTGTGTTGCTTCATTGGTTGGTATGAATAATAGAGATGTTGAGGTGATGCTCACTCGGGAATGTGGTGTTTTCAAAGGAGAGGTCCCGCCTCCTTACAGTGCTGACTACTGGAAAAAAATCACTACCATAGCACCATTAAATCATTTAATGGTGCTGTTTTGACATGTTCAAAGCCAGCCTCCAAATTTCACGCCTTTGAACCTAGCCAAACCTTTGGGTCTGAGTTCCATTTATTACTTGTATATTTCTGTGGAAATTAAATCCGCCGGAAGTGAGTACCGATTATGTGCAAATGCATGTATTTAGATTGTGATTGCTAAGAACAATAATTATAATTTGGTTTCATCAAATAATCTATCTTCGTAGTTGTTTTTGTCTTGAGCCTACTTCTGCGCTTGAGAACCTATCGTGAGGTGTAGCCTAATGCGCCGACCCGGCTGACTGACGAGTCGACAGTGTTGGGTCAGTCGGCTTTAACGCATTGAGTTTTGCCGCAAATGTGCGCTTGGCCTTTAGCAGAACCTCTGATGTACTCAGGATGGTAAAAACCGCACGTCGATACGACCAGCCGTTCTGAAGTAACCGTTTTGTTTCATGAAATCTTGGAGGAATTATACTACAGTATAATCCTCCAAGATGAAATCAAAATGAGTGTCGAGGCACGATTTTACTCAAGTAGCCTACGAAAAGCAACCTGGAAGCGAGCTTTGGGCGGGCCAGATGCAAAAACGCGACTAGGCCTAGTTGCTTCACGACACGACAGAATTTTCAGAATGACTGTCGCATCGAACCGCATGGTGTGGAAAGTGAAAGGAGAATGCGGGGGAGAACGTTGTAAGCGGGGTTCATAACACGGATCCGGTCGGTTTGCCCCGCTAGTTTTCCGGATACGGCAACGCAAAAGCCCATTTTTTGATCGATTTTTACGGACAAAAACCGTGTGCCAATAGGGAGGTTTCGAAATCAAACGATAAACGTTAACGTTAACGACAACTTTATTTTTGTACCGAAAATGCAATGCAAAATCTGGTTAATGTGTAGTATGAAAAATAACGTTGTCGTAAAGTTTTGGCTTATCGTTTGATTTCGAAACCTCCCTATTGAATCCCGGTTTTCGTAGGGTAGGCCCTATTTGAAGACGCCTGGTCTGGGTTTTTCACGACGACGCGGCGGGAATGCGGCTGAGGGAAGGCGAAAAGGCGCTGGTGACGGTGAAAAGAGGATAGATGTGTAGAGTCTAGCCTACCGGTGTGATAAAATGTCCCCACCCGCCTGATGCCCCCTCCCCTGCATTGTTTGTCACAGGATTAAGGGTCTTGGTCTCTCTAGTCCAATTCAATGGTGCCCGAGCTGCTTTTCCACGAGACGTTTGCGGGCGCGGAATAGGAGGCGGGCGCGCTTAGAAAAAATCGATCGAACGACGTATTTCCCTTTAGCTGTTTCAGTCGCAACCGCGCCCGCCTCCTTTCTCGCTCCCGCAAACGCCTCGTGGAAAAGCAGCTTAACGTATTAAAATGTATTGTTGGACGACATCACATATCGGGGGACATTATAGCCTACACAGGTGTAAAGTTTTTCAGTGTAAACTTCCGTGTGTCAGTGTCCCCCTATTGTTCTGGAAACACTGGCAGATAGATCGACACACTCTGTGTGACTGTGTGTCCTCCATTGTCGAGTCGCGGCTTATTCCGTCAGACAATAGGAGGGGAACACTCGCAGATGGGGAACACTGAAAAACGTTACACCTGTACCGAATTTGCGACCCATGTTTGCATTGCATGAGCGACGGGACGTCGTAGTGCGTCAAAACACGTGCTGATGCATTTTGTGAGGTCACGTGGTCCGCAATTTCTTGCATAGTACTGTCATCATGGTCATGACTCTGCTGTATTGAATCAGCTGCATTACATTGTGTTCGCTACTGTAGGTCTGTCGATAATACTTTTTAAAATCGTTTCAGCGCAGCGGTTTGTAGGCATTGTGTTCCCGTATAGTTAATGCAAGCCGACACGTCACAGGCCTACCGTGAATTAGACCACACCATAGGCCTAGGCCTAAATATTGCATCAATTCACGACGCTGCGCCGGGTGGACGATCTAGATTGAGGACGGGCGATGTGCATTTGTGTAGGCCTATAGGACTACGTGGTTCGCTGTTGACGCGCATGGTGGAGAGTAGCAGCAGGCAGTAGCCTACGGTATCTTGCCATTCATTGATTAATTCTCCAGTGGATAGCTCGTGGTGAAGGCCTAGGCCTACCGGTAGAGTGATACGTACGCCATCCGTGGATCCTGATCTCGCTTTTTAGCATGTTTAGAACCCCACACAGCTGTGAGTAATAAGAACAAAAATAGATATCTATTTTTGGTACCGGTAACGGAATTATTGGAGACTTTTTATTTTCCGTAGCGCCGCTTGCCTCTGCTGTTGTAATTCAGTGGCTAGTGCTAGGCCTACTGACTGCTAGCCTACCGCCGCTGTTCACCAGCTGATTGTGCAGCGCCTTTTAATCTGTAAGTGGCTAAAGCCTACACGAGACTACCTCAGCAGCCAATCTGCATCATCATCCATCATGGCGCCGATCGTCTGGCACGATTTCTCTCCAATGACATCGAAAATGGATTGGTGTGAACCTAACTACGCTATCACGAAGTATATTACGGAATTCTACAACACGGTAAGTTCAACGTGTGACGATGAGAGCGAGGTTTGCGCGGTAGCTCCTGTCCCCCTCATGCCCTGTTCATCTGCAGTGCCAGCGAAGCTCTTTGACTTTGTCGAAAAAGATGTTGCCAGATGATGAACCACATCATCCTCCGGTAGTTTCCATGGCAACCGACGGATGAAACTGCTATACCAGAAGCTGATGCTTCTCTCTCTCAGTTCCAGTCGATGATGTTGCACATGTCTTGGTGTATTCAGCGGTGCCCAACACAGCACTCGTGCCAAAACATGCGTTTCTCAAGCTATGTTGGGACACCATCACAGTGGAAGGCAATCATCCTGCTTAGACTACGGTCCCCTTGTGAGGCCTATTCAATACACTCTTTCATGATATTATCGCGTTTCGATCATGTGTGAAAACATATTGTCCCAAAACCTGCTAATTCCTGCCAGACCCAACACAAAATAGAGCCCGACGCAAGGGAGCGCTGGAGCGCTACATGTACGTGTGTTCGCTCCTTTGAATTCGTCCGAAGTGAGAATTCAACCGCGGCCAAATGGGGGTGGTGTAGCCTACTGCATGCGAACACTGATTTTTGACTCCTTTTTCTTACTTTCAGATAAGCAACATTCCGTTACTGATCCTACCAACTATCCTTATTGTCCTTAACCGGGGATATTCNTTCCGGAATCACATATTTTTACAGTGATTTTTATATTGAGTGGTACGGTCTTAATACCAAAGGTATCAATACAAAATTTTTACACGTTAAACAAAACATCTTTAACTGATACGGTCTCTAATTTCATTGAATTATAATAGACAGTTGTTGAGAAATCAAGATTTGAAGTTCGATGCGTTTTTTTTTGGCCCACCCGATACATGAATATTGCACGGGATAACAGACGATCGGAAGCTCATCGTGATCGCGTCCATATACATGTACTAAAGTAGATCGGCCAGCAGAGGAAGTCTTCGCGACCAGAATTGCATTGTGCCATTGAACATTACACCATAAATAGGCCAATATCCTGTGATATTTATTTATAATTACACTAATATCTGTGTTTCCGAAGTGATGAAAGTATCGCGGGCAACAGGTCAATGGAAGACTGAAGGCCTGTGAATTAGTCCAGCAGATGAATTCGGTTCTGTCCGATGCGATTCTAGCCAACTGATTTTAATGGCAGAATGAAAATATAGGCTAGGCCTATACCCTCTAGACATTGTTGTGTCCCTGCAGTTCAATAAATCAATCGGTTTTTTTGTTTTCCAGAACAATTCTTCGAAACGTGTTGTTCGTCCTAGCTGTGATATGGACCGTACTAGCTCTGATCATTCCGGCCATCACTCCTGTTATTCTTCAGTTCCTGGGAGTTCCATGCGTTTACACTCATGTTAAAGTGATGAAAAAGTAAGCATGCACCACTGGACCAATCCCCTGGCAGATGTGTGTGAACACATTAAAGCTGCGTTTACCGGACACCCGGTGTAGTAGAATGTCGTGTACCCCGATATGAGATGTCCCCCAACAAAAGATTCTGACGGAATAAGCGGCAGCTACAATAGGCCGGACACTAACAGACAGGAACTTCTGTCACGAGATGTCCCCTGAACAAAAAAAGCGGACATCTGGTATCGGGAACATTAGATTTCATTACACCTGTATGCGGAAGCGGTATATGCTATGCATTTTCGCATACAGCATATCGCTTCAGCATCCCGTATACCGCATTCCGGATCTCTGGTAAACGCAGCTTATCGCATTAAATGCGGCTGCCAACACGCGTGAAACCGACAGCCTTGGGGTAGGCGGATCGATGTTGTGTTGTTTCCCGCCAAGCAGTTTCGGCGCAGCTGAGGGATGTCTGGAGACTCCGGTAGGCCTACATGAACCAACCGTCAAATTTCTGTGAGATGCGCGTACGCGCATCTAAATTAATCTGATGCTCCGACCTAAACCACTTTTTTCTTTCCAGTTGCGGATGTCCCGAAGTCAGAAGCCTTGGGCGGAAAACTATTTTTGGCTTTGTGATAGGCACAGCCTGTTGGTTGACGGATCAGCTATTTTGCCCATTCTGGACAAATATCGGCTTTCCATACATGCATAGTTTCTTCCATATATTTGTTGCCTACGCGGCATGCATCGGTATAACATGTCTTATGTATGTGGAAGCATTGTACGTAGTACCTGAACTGTCCCCGTATATCAGTTACTGGCCGAGTGGCGTGTGGAAAGCCGTTTCTTTGCCTTATATCAAATTTGATGAAAAGATTTCAACATAATATTGGTATATTCCTCAATAATTGAATGATCGAAAGGCCTCATGCTCAGAATGCAACGTTTAGAGAAGTTTTCCTTCAAACCTGCAGGCTTGCGTGTGAAAGGAGCGGCGGTACGGTAATTCCAGAGGGACAGGGAGTTGCAGTTCAAAAAAGATTATCATCACGACAGCAGTACATGTAGTTTACTAAAGGCAGATAATTTCCAGCAGGGACAAAACGTCTTGTATGCAGCACGTCATGGAAATCAGTCGGTGAGATCACCTGTGTCAGCCATGTAGGCCTACTGTGAGCTATGACGTGCGTAGGGGCCTACTACCTCTACTCATCTATCTGCGCGCTCACATGAACAGATATGATTATTTCCAAATAATCAAAATTGTAGCTTATGCGAGATGATGCCCCTAATGCAAAATCGTGGTGTGCTGTATTTCTGGCCGCGAACTGCAATGAGAAGTGACTGACAATGCGCGTCGCAGCACTCCAGGCGCAGACATTTAGGGGCGCTTGTCATCAGTGAGACGATCTCAGAGATGAGTTTGTGGTGTGCGGCCACGAGCTTTGAAGGTAGAGTTTTCGCAGAGCCCCGAAATTCCAATGCGAACGTCTGTGTTTTGATGCGGTCCTGTCTTCGAACAATGGAATTAACGCCGGTTCGCGTTGGCGTTTCGGGAGCTTTGCGAAATTTCTCTAATGATTGCGACAGTCAGAGGGATTTCCATCGGAGGCCACGTATGATTTTTAACCATTTGATATTTCTTTTTTATGCTTGGGTCATAGGCCTATGTCGTCAGCAGGAGACATGCTCAAATGTTCAATTTTGTGCTCCTTCGTTGCTTTTTACTTCTCCTCGGATGAACCCGCAGATGCATTTGATGTAGGTAGGCCTACCTGTTTGTTTGTTAGGGAGTTTTCGCAAAGCCCCCGAAACGCCCATGCCAACACCAAACCCATTGTTCGATGCCACGAAGAGAGCACCGAACAAAATGATACGCGTTTCGGGAGGTTTTGCGAAAACTCGAAATTTGCATCACACTGTTCCAACACGTTAGGGCAAGGTACATGGATCTAATTTTGATGATTTTTCATGATACTGAATTTGCATAATAATAAAATGTCTACATGTACTGGATCTTATTTTTTGACAATTATGGAACGTCCGCACCGTGCGTGCAGCTGTCATTTTTCCAAAACCGGGTGGAGATAACCAGTGGGGCTACCCACCCCTCTTGCTCTTTTATGCCCAGTCAACTCGGCAACAGGATATAGAAAAAACGTTACTCCAGGTACCAGTACTTTTCACTGCTCCGTTTGCCGATGCCCCCTGCCCCCTGCCCCCTCCCCCCAAAGAATGNACTGAGCTGCCATCTATAGATTTTAGCCTAAGCTATCCATGACGTCATTCCACGTTGTAAACAAAAAGTCACATGGCATTGTGAAAACAGCTGATTGCGCATCGAAAATTTCACCTAATTTCATCGTGATTGCGAGATTGTGTTGGAGTTTTTCGCCGAATTCACACGTTATTTGGTTGATTGATATAACAGTGCCTCATTATATGCAATCATTGAAGAACTGTACCCTGTCGATTTGGGACATTTCGTTTCGAAAAAAGGACATCAACGTCAGGCAGGCATATTGTCAGGTTTTCTACACTACAGCCTCTGCTCTGTACATACAGATACAGCTACAGATACGGTATTTTTATACTCAAATGGGCTTCACTATCACACCACTAGCTTCATGTGTGCACATGCAAATATGATAATATGATGCTATGCGTTACCAGTAATGTATGAACCCTCCCTAGCAGCGCAGCCCTGGTCTAGCCACAGGTTCTTGTGGTTCGATACTAGACCCTATACGGGCCTATACTTACTAAAAAAATCTCTGTAGGGTGTGACAGGGTGTTCTTGGGTGCTCTAGGGTATTCTTGGGTGTTCTTGGGTTGACTGTTTCAAAATACCCATTGAGCAAAGGGTGTTCTAGGGTATCTTTAGGGTGTTCTAGGGTATCTCTGGAGTACCCGGACAACCCTACAGGTACCCTATAGAACACCCTAAAGATACCCTAGAACACCCTTCACTCAATGGGTATTTTGAAACAGTCTACCCAAGAATACCCTAGAGCACCCAAGAACACCCTGTCACACCCTACAGAGATTTTTTAGTAGGGTACTAGGCCTAGGGGACCACCGGTCCTAACACACTTCACTGAGAATGTATAGAAAAACAATACATTCTCAGTGAAGTGTGTTAGGACTGGTGGTCCGCTAGTATAGTATCGAACCACAAGAACCTGTGGCCCAGCCCCTCCCCCCACCCAGTATACTAGGCAGTAGGCCTATTACCAATAATGTTACCCTCATAACTGTTCTGATGACTTCCAGAAGTGCGTGTACTCTGGGGTTAGCTAGGCAGGCTGACTCCTGCATGCACAAGCGTACCACAGTAGGAGATGTTGCTAATAGTCTCACTGACTCACTCTGCTGAACTGCTCAAATATTGTAGGAAGAAGAGGCATTTCCTGTTTGCTCGACGGTGTTACACCACCGTCTGTAGGCAGTGGGTGCTGAATCTGAGCAATCCTGAACTCAAGAAAGAGCACTCGGTTGTTAAAGCTTTCTTAACATTGCAGAACTAGAAGGCGCAATAGCCATTTCTTTGTAACATAACTCTGGGAGGAACCCAACCATGGGTGTGGGAAGTAGTGGTACGCTACATGACTTCCTTCCCGGAACATCAGATGTTGATTGGTGTGAATCAAATTACAAAGTAACCAGGTTGGTTGCAGAGTTCTACAACACAGTGAGTATCTTTTGACCCCAATCAGCATAGCTTGTGATTTCATAGTGGTGCATGAATGAATGGTAGGCTAATAGATAATTTGAAGCTTCATAACCCTTTTGGATCTACAGGTACTACCGTGTGGAGTCCATGACAGCAGGCTACTGTCCACATGTCAGATTTTCAAGTGGATGACGTGTCATATCTACATGTATGATTGATAGCATGCAGTCACCTTCCAGAGCTAGGCACGATAATTTTTGTGCTTTTCTTCTCTCCAGAGCTAGGCACCATTCATATTCTCTTATAAAAATTTTATATCATTTTACATCACATTCCACTGTTTAGAACCTTCCATGATGCTGCCTTTCGACTCACCCTATATGATGATTTTTCCACTATATTTCAGATCAGCAATGCACTCTTCTTCATCATGCCACCAATATTATTATACCTGAACTGGCAGTATGTGAAGAGAGTCTCAAGATGCACTATCCTCATCTGGGCACTTCTTGTTATCGTTGGAATTGGATCAGTCTACTTCCATGCCACACTCAGTCTAGTTGGCCAGCTTCTTGATGAGATCTCAATTGTATGGGTGATTCTTGGAGCTATTGCTCTCTGGTTCCCCAAGGAGAGGTTGCCTGCAATATTTCGAGGAAGCAGGTCAGTCTTGTCAGTAGCCATTACATCAAAGTAACTATGAACCTGCACTTCTAAAAGTTGGCTCCCAAGTAATTTTAGGGCATACAATTCAGCAACAATAGGAGAACAATGAGGCCCAAAGGCACACTGCTATTTCATGCTTGGCTGTCAGACACATCTCGATGGCTCAATATCCTGTCCTTTTTTGTCCTTCAGGGGAAAATTTCGCAAAACCGTCCTAGTCACAGGATTAATCACCTCGTTCCTGGCCTTCATGGTACCTGTCCTCAATGCATTTGTGCTCTTTGCCCTCAGTTTCCCATGTGCATACACTTTAATCATGGAACTGAAAAGGTAAGAAAACTGTCGCTAATATTTTGAAATAAGATTTCGTGAATTGAAACTCAGAACATTGGGCCTAATCGACATCTTATCTAAAATTTACAGGTGTCGTTGTCCGCGTGTTTACTACCTTGGTGTTCGCTGCTGCTTGACTTGGGGAGTTGCCGTTTTCTGCTGGCTCAGTGACAAATTTTTCTGCCGAATGTGGGTATCCATCCAGTTCCCATACCTCCATTGTTTCTGGCATATCTTCATTGCCATAAGTGGATGTACATCCATCGTGACATTCATCTACTTCGACGCTGTGGCAGAGGTACCCGAACAGATGCCCGTTCTCAAGTACTGGCCAAGTAACAAGTGGGATAACTTTGGCATTCCGTACATTGCATTCAAATCCATTGCACCATCCACAACGTTTAAGTACATATAACAGATCGTAACTTGGCATGGAAAAGGAGACATGAAAACATTTTGTTTGAGGTTGTCTTTTAGTGACAAATTCATTTTAGTGGTACTCATTGGATGAGTACCATATACCGCAAAACCTTTTTCTAGATCTGATTTTTATCCTCTTTTTGAATCTCAAGTCTAGACCAAAGGGAAGAAAGTAAAGCTGTTTATTTTACCTCTTGTTTTTAATTATACAGTGACTAACCAGTTTAGTGTTTAGTAAATGCATTTTAAAGGGTTACCATTCACACAATATATGTATATTCAATGGTATTTGTTGTATTCACATGAAATAATACCGGTAACAGGTTTGTAAGGCGAAAGACATAACTTCCTACCAGACTCGAACCCACCAGAATCGCCAGCATTCAGGGGCAGACCGCCCCTGAGTGCTGGCGATTGATGGCAGACTGCCCCTGCCCTGTATTCACATGAAAATACAAAAGATTTCTGACTGTTATTTTATTAGGCAAGGTGTTCAAATCCTGCAGCTGGCAAACTTGCATTTAAAAGCCTTTGTAATAAATCATTTCACAGCACCCATAAGGAAAATTTTGAATGGTATCCATTGGACACACTCTCTGAAACCTCTCAGCTCTAGTTTGGGTTTACAACTTAGTCAAAAAAGCAGTGTACCCTGGTTTTGGAGTCCCAGTTGGCTATTTCGTGATCAGCTCAGTT
>NMRB01000002.1:946390-956833 GCA_002633025.1 Notospermus geniculatus | reverse complement strand
ATGCTGGACGAACCTTGTCTGACGAAAATAATTCACAGCGGTTGTAACAATCATTCTCGTTCCCATTCATTGAGTGAATTTTATTATATTTTTGTACATTTTTATTTTTTTCATAGCCGCCTGCTACATGCTTTGACAAATATAATAAAAATAATCAAATAATTACAATTATTTTTATAATTATTTTCCACCCTCCTGTCAAGGTTTCCGCGAAAACGAAATGAAAAAAATATTTTTATTTTTATTTTCCTCCCTCCTGTCAGGGGTTTCCAGGGGAAAAATCCGTAAAACAACAAATAAAATAATTGTGGCCTAACAGATCTTAACTTGGCATGGAAAAGGAGACATGAATACATTTTGTTTGAGGTTGTCTTTTAGTGACAAATTCATTTTAGTGGTACTCATTGGATGAGTACCATATACCGCAAAACCTTTTTCTAGATCTGATTTTTATCCTCTTTTTGAATCTCAAGTCTAGACCAAAGGGAAGAAAGTAAAACTGTTCATTTTACCTCTTGTTTTTAATTATACAGTGACTAACCAGTTTAGTGTTTAGTAAATGCATTTTAAAGGGTTACCATTGACACAATCTATGTATATTCAATGGTATTTGTTGTATTCACATGAAATAATACCGGTAACAGGTTTGTACGGTAAGGCGAAAGACATAACTTCCTACCAGACTCGCCACGCCCCTGAGTGCTGGCGATTGATGGCAGACTGCCCCTGCCCTGTATTCACATGAAAATACAAAAGATTTCTGACTGTTATTTTATTAGGCAAGGTGTTCAAATCCTGCAGCTGGCAAACTTGCATTTAAAAGCCTTTGTAATAAATCATTTCACAGCACCCATAAGGAAAATTTTGAATGGTATCCATTGGACACACTCTCTGAAATCTCTCAGCTCTAGTTTGGGTTTACAACTTAGTCAAAAAAGCAGTGTACCCTGGTTTTGGAGTCCCAGTTGGCTATTTCGTGATCAGCTCAGTTTGTGTATATTTACCGGTACATGTATTTGTGACGTGGTCGTGTTATAACTCATATTTGTTACATTGTGTTATGTTATTAATCGTGTGTTGTGTATCAGTATTATTCTTGTTATAAATATACTCATAGATTACATAGAAGTTTCTGCCCACAAAATGAGTGACATGTCGTCAACCGAGAATTAACAGGGTCTAACTGCATTTTTAGCTTGACCCAAATTCCCTGTGCTTTTAGTCCCTTATAAGCACAGGAAGTTAGGGTCAAGTAAAAAATGCAGATAGACCCAGTTAATTCTCGGTTGACGATGTGTTGGTCTGTCAGCAGATATTGTTGGTTGGTAATTTTTGCTATCAGATCAAGTAATGCCAGCTGATTTAGTGAGTCTGGATTTTCGATTGTAATCCCCTACAGCCTTGTTGTTGGAGCCCTGAGGAATGCCGTATGACTCTACATAACCATCTGTATTCTGTGTTATTTTGGTGATGTTAGATTTTGCATTCCCCTCTGTACCTTCAGCGTGAGAGTTGACCGGCTATGCATTAAGATAATCACTGAGGGAAATCCATTAAGAACCAGAAAACCAAATTTTGATGGACTTTCCCTTTATTAAAGGGAGGCACATTTGTTCCTGATTGCTGTGAGCTTGTGCAACAGCATAAAAAAACTTCTATAGGATCACCTGTCAATCCTATTGAACCTGCGTCATTATTGAGGTTCAGGCATTTGAAGTTGTCAAGCTTTAGATGGAAGAATACCATAATATTGGTGACGTCAATAATGCTTATGATATGTGGACATGGGAACACATGCATTATGCTCATTGTTGTAACAGATGCCTGTAGCTCAGCTCTGACATTTGTTGGGAGGCGGTCTGCTGACAGATCACTGAATTATTCAGTGTTGAAATGACCATAAGTGTTAGCTTGAATGTTGATTTGAATGAAGTTTTCTGGATGTTGATTCAGCATGGTCACCTGTGTTTTTCAAAATCAATATCTATATCCTGGAATTATACAAACGGTCCTTGAAAAGTAGATTGATGATTCTCACTTCCGTTGCAGCATGTCATGGTGGGTGCAGCTGTACAATTTCCCATAATCATGGTTCCAAATGTAAACCAATACTTGGTTAGATAAGTAATAAATGCTGTTCAGGCTGTGTCATGTCTGTTTATGGGGTCTGAACAAAGAAACCGAGTTGGAACTCGGCCTATACTGCTGATCAACAGTTGATGGCATTTCCAGTAAAACGCATTTAATTGATTTTCTAAGCACACTCAAGCATCTGGCTGTACTGCTGTCCTAACACGTCAAGTACCGTGCGACTTCTAAGTCAAAGTGTGTTCTCCATTTCACTGCCCAGATCTGAATTATCTGATTGTTTATTCATGGAGGGAATTAACAACCGTCGAGGAAATGGTAATTCTCTATCAACGAAATTAGGTTTCACTGCACTGGTATTGTTGGAGTCTGCTTGAAAACTTAACCATGTGATATATCAAGTAGCCTTTGCTGTCAGATGAAGACAGAATATGAAACCGCCTTCCAGGGAGTGCTTCCAGTTCAATACCCCCCCCCCCATCATGATTATATTTGCAGTGTTTTCACATAGATGACAGCACTGGTTGTACCAGCCCTTCTCAGTCTTCAGTTTGTTCATAAAACACTTCCAGTTATTCCAGCTTGATGTTTTGTTTAGATATTCAATTGGCAATACCCGGTAGTTGGAAAATCANTTTCGCAAAACCGTCCTAGTCACAGGATTAATCACCTCGTTCCTGGCCTTCATGGTACCTGTCCTCAATGCATTTGTGCTCTTTGCCCTCAGTTTCCCATGTGCATACACTTTAATCATGGAACTGAAAAGGTAAGAAAACTGTCGCTAATATTTTGAAATAAGATTTCGTGAATTGAAACTCAGAACATTGGGCCTAATTGACATCTTATCTAAAATTTACAGGTGTCGTTGTCCGCGTGTTTACTACCTTGGTGTTCGCTGCTGCTTGACTTGGGGAGTTGCCGTTTTCTGCTGGCTCAGTGACAAATTCTTCTGCCGAATGTGGGTATCCATCCAGTTCCCATACCTCCATTGTTTCTGGCATATCTTCATTGCCATAAGTGGATGTACATCCATCGTGACATTCATCTACTTCGACGCTGTGGCAGAGGTACCCGAACAGATGCCCGTTCTCAAGTACTGGCCAAGTAACAAGTGGGATAACTTTGGCATTCCGTACATTGCATTCAAATCCATTGCACCATCCACAACGTTTAAGTACATATAACAGATCTTAACTTGGCATGGAAAAGGAGACATGAAAACATTTTGTTTGAGGTTGTCTTTTAGTGACAAATTCATTTTAATGGTACTCATTGGATGAGTACCATATACCGCAAAACCTTTTTCTAGATCTGATTTTTATCCTCTTTTTGAATCTCAAGTCTAGACCAAAGGGAAGAAAGTAAAGCTGTTTATTTTACCTCTTGTTTTTAATTATACAGTGACTAACCAGTTTAGTGTTTAGTAAATGCATTTTAAAGGGTTACCATTCACACAATATATGTATATTCAATGGTATTTGTTGTATTCACATGAAATAATACCGGTAACAGGTTTGTAAGGCGAAAGACATAACTTCCTACCAGACTCGAACCCACCAGAATCGCCAGCATTCAGGGGCAGACCGCCCCTGAGTGCTGGCGATTGATGGCAGACTGCCCCTGCCCTGTATTCACATGAAAATACAAAAGATTTCTGACTGTTATTTTATTAGGCAAGGTGTTCAAATCCTGCAGCTGGCAAACTTGCATTTAAAAGCCTTTGTAATAAATCATTTCACAGCACCCATAAGGAAAATTTTGAATGGTATCCATTGGACACACTCTCTGAAATCTCTCAGCTCTAGTTTGGGTTTACAACTTAGTCAAAAAAGCAGTGTACCCTGGTTTTGGAGTCCCAGTTGGCTATTTCGTGATCAGCTCAGTTCGTGTATATTTACCGGTACATGTATTTGTGACGTGGTCGTGTTATAACTCATATTTGTTACATTGTGTTATGTTATTAATCGTGTGTTGTGTATCAGTATTATTCTTGTTATAAATATACTCATAGATTACATAGAAGTTTCTGCCCACAAAATGAGTGACATGTGTTGGTCTGTCAGCAGATATTGTTGGTTGGTAATTTTTGCTATCAGATCAAGTAATGCCAGCTGATTTAGTGAGTCTGGATTTTCGATTGTAATCCCCTACAGCCTTGTTGTTGGAGCCCTGAGGAATGCCGTATGACTCCACATAACCATCTGTATTCTGTGTTATTTTGGTGATGTTAGATTTTGCATTCCTCTCTGTACCTTCAGTGTGAGAGTTGACCGGCTATGCATTAAGATAATCACTGAGGGAAATCCATTAAGAATGAGAAAACCAAATTTTGTTGGACTTTCCCTTTATTAAAGGGAGGCACATTTGTTCCCGATTGCTGTGAGCTTGTGCAACAGCATAAATAAACTTCTATTAGACTATAGTATAGGATCACCTGTCAATCCTATTGACCCTGCGTCATTATTGAGGTTCAGGCATTTGAAGTTGTCAAGCTTTAGATGGAAGAATAGGCCTACCATAATATTGGTGACGTCAATAATGCTTATGATATGTGGACATGGGAACACATGCATTATGCTCATTGTTGTAACAGATGCCTGTAGCTCAGCTCTGACATTTGTTGGGAGGCGGTCTGCTGACAGAAGTATCACTGAATTATTCAGTGTTGAAATGACCATGAGTGTTAGCTTGAATGTTGATTTGAATGAAGTTTTCTGGATGTTGATTCAGCATGGTCACCTGTGTTTTTCAAAATCAATATCTATATCCTGGAATTATACAAACGGTCCTTGAAAAGTAGATTGATGATTCTCACTTCCGTTGCAGCATGTCATGGTGTGTGCAGCTGTACAATTTCCCATAATCATGGTTCCAAATGCAAACCAATACTTGGTTAGATAAGTAATAAATGCTGTTCAGGCTGTGTCATATCTGTTTATGGGGTCTGAACAAAGAAACCGAGTTGGAACTCGGCCTATACTACTGATCAACAGTTGATGGCATTTCCAGTAAAACGCATT
The DNA here is from genome assembly GCA_002633025.1 of Notospermus geniculatus. Taxonomy (NCBI): domain Eukaryota; kingdom Metazoa; phylum Nemertea; class Pilidiophora; order Heteronemertea; family Lineidae; genus Notospermus; species Notospermus geniculatus. Next base: position 951,725 of record NMRB01000002.1, on the reverse strand, counting down.
TAATTGATTTTCTAAGCACACTCAAGCATCTGGCTGTACTGCTGTCCTAACACGTCAAGTACCGTGGGACTTCTAAGTCAAAGTGTGTTCTCCATTTCACTGCCCAGATCTGAATTATCTGATTGTTCATTCGTGGAGGGAATTAACAACCGTCGAGGAAATGGCAATTCTCTATCAACGAAATGAGGTTTCACTGCACTGGTATTGTTGAGTCTACTTGAAAACTTAACCAATGTGATATATCAAGTAGCCTTTGCTGTCAGATGAAGACAGAATATGAAAACCGCCTTCCAGGGAGTGCTTCCAGTTCAACCCCCCCCCCCCATCATGATTATATTTGCAGTGTTTTCACATAGATGACAGCACTGGTTGTACCAGCCCTTTTCAGTCTTCAATTTGTTCATAAAACACTTCCAGTTTACTAATTCCCGCTTGATCTTTTGTTTAGATATTCAATTGGCAATACCGTAGTTGGAAAATCAATGGCAAGGATTCATATCTAAAAATGTGTAGAATTTCTGATGCAATGCTGAATGTTTAAGTATTGTTAGTGGAGACTTGGAAAATGATGTGTAGGTTTAATTGGTGTTGTTTGTTGTATATGGTTCAATATTTTCACAAATATAACTTAATGTGAGCTGATGTCATTGTTGGCTCATCATCACCATGATGCCGGTATTTAGAAATATACATGTGTAGACCTACATGAAGTCATGTGTTCATGTTAAGTAACTGAAAATGCTTAATGTTCATATTGTACTTTAATTATACAGAAACCATTATATGACTGGTATCAGACTTCTGTGTTATATCTGCCGGTGGGTGTATTGTTACAGTCAGCTGTAAATGCGTCGTACTTACTTCACAATTCATCATGCATGCAGGCTTGCCAGATGACATTGTCCAAGTAGGTATGTGTACATGTGTACATGATTCTCAGAGATGTATTGATTTGTATAATAAACTGTGATCCTGATGCAACCATGCCTTATTTTCTATTCCTTTGCGAGGCTTTATCACCACTCCTCAACTCCAGCCATCAGTTTAGTGCTGTAGTACTCAGTACACGTCATTGATTAATTGATAAAGAGAAACTTCGTGTGACATCCGACACTACCAACACCTGGTGTACAACGTAGAATGTGTGTGCTCTTAAATTCACCCTGATCTCAGGCTTGAGTAAACTGTTGCATCCTGAAGAACTGAAAACTAATTGCTAAGTATATTGATCATTATCTATGAATATGCGCTGCAACTTTTTCATCATCTTGCCTAAGGCTGACAAGTTTTTTCACTCGGCTTATGAATGGAAATAATGACAGTTGATTATCTGAAATGATGAAATACCCACATGGAGCTGTCGATTACAGCTCCATCTGGGTATTTCATCATTTGCAATACATCAACAATCAGTATTTTTAATGCTTGAAGATACTGATTGTGCTCGACTTTTGCAAAATGTTGAAGAAGGAAGGCTCAGCCTTTCCCAGCTTCAAGTTGCTCATGATGATAATCTGCCATTCCATACAAGTACATAAAGGGATATTGAATAGGTCCCTGAAGGATGTCTTGCCCACTGACTCATTATACTTAGGTAGTAAAAGTAACACAGAAAGGTCAGCATTGACAACAGACATGCATGTATTTTTTACAATTTATTTAATATCTTCATTCTATATTCAACTGGTGTAACGCAACAAACAAAATTGATATTCAATCACTTCATAAATTTTGTCAATGGCGAGATATCCACAATATTTAACACTCATAAACTGCATGCTTGGATATCTTGATAAAGTACACACTACTTGATGAAAGAGTGTTCTAATAAATCCACCATTTTGTTAAGAATACAGTCTATTTCACAATCAGTTCCATTCCTCTCCCACTTCTTTTGTCATGAATCCCTAAACCCGGGCAACGAATTGAAGAATCTTGAGAAGAAGGATTTCGATTCCTTATTGTAATCAGACAGCACCAATTCATTTCGAGGGTTTGATGATCCCTGCATTGGATCTGACCATCTTTTATTGAATTCTGGCAATGATTCTGAAACAGACAGAATAGATTTCAGAATATCAGATTTGGATGCATAACCGATGATTACAGGGTGTAGAGGAGATATAAAAGTTCTGAATATACACTCTGTTGCACTTCATGTTTGGCGGGAAGGATACCCAAAGAGCAGGGAACATGGGGTGCGGTGCCACAACTGACGTTGTGACTCAACTCAAAGATACTACAGAAGTGGTACACTTACTCTCATCCATATTACAGAACGTTTCCACCTTCTCTTCCTCGCCATCTTTATTTCTCTTTGTCGCAACCGAATAACTCTTGTCATCCACCGATCGTGTGACTGTCTTCTCTTCAGTTCCATCACTGTTCTTGACTGTCTTAACGTGTTCAACAGTCTGAAAGTGGATTAATTGAATACATACATACATGTATGACCAGTGTGGTGATGGGCTTTTTTTCTGTTTTAGTCTGCAGTGTAACTTTACCATTGTCTACTGACTGTCTATAGATAATTGTGCATACATGTATAATGGACCTGCCGGTTGTACAATAGGATGGAATTATTCATTGGGAACTGAGACCTGGGACGAAACAGATACAAGTTACACAGTGGAGTAATATTAACATGGCATTGAAAAATCCCACGATAACACAACAAGTAACAAAACATACCCCATCTCCCCTTCTGATGGTCCTCACTGAAATGCTTTTTGAGAAGCCCCATGAGTTAGATGGTCTAGCAACCGAAGTGTTTGGTTCTGTCTTCTGGGATTCACGAGCTATCCTGTCAAAGTCGTCTGAGCTAAGTTCCCCATCTAGATCTAAAAATGTAAAGGAAATTAGGCTTTTAGAAGCTGCAGTGTGTGCTCAAGTCCAGAGAGTAGTTACCTATGAGTCAAGTTAACAAGAGCATGCCAATTTTTCCCTTAGTGAACAGCAACTCCTATTCCAACACAATGGCATCATTTACCTTTGTCTATTTTGTCTGAAGGTTCCATTCTGTCCCATCTTGGGGTTCTCCACAGGTTACCAAACTGAAATAAAGAGGTACATTTTACATCATCTTTGTGGGATGCTGGAGTGTGTCTTGAAAAAGAGGAAGTTTTCCCGTTGTCTAATTCTTGAATCCCCAGTTTTGCACACTGGACACTGTTATTCCCAGTTCTCAGAACAAGTCATTTAACATATTTCTTAACATAATTAACTGCTCATGGAACTTACTACAGAAGGAGTTTCAAAGCTTCGCATTCTCTTTTCTGATGGCAGGGTGTCTACTCGATTGTCGGGAGCATGATCATCATCTTTAAGCATTTTGTCACGAAGATTACCATTTCCATCAGGTCCACCTTCTGAAGAGAAGAAACAAATGAGGGGATATTTCTGAAGGATCACCAGCCAGCCAAAACAAAACAGCATGGAAAATTCTTAAACATGATAAAAATGGTACACAACATCCCTCAAAATTGTCAGAAATAGGGGCCTACTGTACATGCATTCAATAAAATATTTTAGAAAAAAAAGGCGATTCAAGACCAAATGGAACTGAACATTAGGTAATTGTCTGATGCAACAGCAGCTAAATATAGAAACAGTAGCACAATAACTGTTTTAAAAGATGCTGGTGCTGTGACTTCATTTTCGGTTCACTCTTCAAACCAGCATCAAAAGGCAGTTGACAAATGATTGATAGACCTAATCATACAGAGTCAGAGAAGTACCGGTATGTCTGTATTGTGAGAACTGAAAATAACAAGTACCAAAATGCCTTGAGGAGGGCAACTCCACCATCCCAAAGGTTTTGAACATTTCTTCAAAATGTCTAAACATGTCATCAGCTTGACTGAAGTTGAAATCTGGTACACTTCCAATGATTATTTCATCCTCATCTCCCATGATGTTGTCACCGTGACAACACTCATCATCATCTCCATCTCCGTCAAACATATCATTGGTGTCACCGAAGTAATCACTGAAAAGTAAGTAGATAAAGCAAAATAATTGATTAATTCCCCTGTCCAGACAAATTTTAATGAAGTCGAATTTGGTTGGATGTTGGTGCATGGTGATGTCCCATCAATTAAGATAAAAGGGGCGCTGCGATCGCTTTCCTTTCTTGAAAATCGAACTTTTTACTGTAGTTTAGCCCTAGGCATATGGGTTAATTTTTTTAAAACATTCCTTCGCAGTGCATTAGTACTGGGATGTATCTACAAACGTCTGGTGCAAAACTAAAATAATAGGTGGCGCTGCTGAGATATTACTGCTTTTACGTTTTTGGTCATAAGTTCTGAATGGGTATTAACATATTGACCTAATTCTTGTACATTCATCATTTACACATGTCTGTGCATGCATAGACTACATAATGCAATTTGCTGCATTAACCCTTCCTCAGTAAAATAGAATGCTTGGACTTCCTAGGCCTTCCTTCCTGCAACTAGTCAGTGGTGCCATCCTAACCTAGCGGAGATAACCATAACTAGGTCACGTGACCGACTTTTTTTGACACGTGTAAATGATGACCGCACAAGAATTAGGCCAAAAACGTAAAAGTATTAATATCTCAGCAACGCCATCTATTATTTTAGTTTTGAGCCAGTTGTTTTGTATCCTAGTACTAATGTACTGCAAGCAATTTTCTAATGAAATGGTCCATGGACCATGTGCTCACTGGGTTGGACATAATAGTCTAATGACAGAGTGAGGTACATGTTCTTTTTTTTTTGGTTCGTTCTTATATAGCGCATTTCCAGTTGAACTGCTCAATGCGCTTTACATTATGTACATGTACATATCAGTTATGAGCAATCTGGGTCAAGTCATTCCCAGGTACACTTTGATGATTTTTGGGTAATGCCACCTGGCGGCCATATTGGATATCCGATCGGGCCGAAACTTCACATGGACATAAAGGTCATCTGCAGGGGGCCACATAGCACATTGGAGCACTTTGGGTTAAGGCGTTCCGGAGTTACAGCACTTTGATGATTTTTGGGTTACGCCACCTGGTGGCCATGTTTGAAGTCAAATCAGGCCGAAATTTGACACGCATGTAAAGGTCATCTAGATGGAGGTAAATATCAAATTTGAGCACTCTGCGTCAAGCCGTTCCCGAGTAATAGCACTTACTTGATTTTCAGGTTACGCCACCTGGCGGCCATATTGTATGTCCAATCGGGCCGAAACTTCGTATTTTCTAAGGTACCCCTCCAATGCATGTTTATGCAAGATATGAAGTCACTCGGTGAAATAATGGCAAACTGTGGCAGGTTCGTCACTTTTGTCGAACTTTGACCTCTGTGACCTTGAAAAGTAG
>NMRB01000002.1:920866-946143 GCA_002633025.1 Notospermus geniculatus | reverse complement strand
GTGCATTTTTTGTCAACATTGGCCAATAAAAGTCACTTCCAAAAGCCTGATGTGCCTAAACTAACTAGCTATGTGGGCGGCGGTATAAAGTGATTCAAGTGGATCAATTATTGACCACTGATCGTCTTCGCGATCGCCAAAAATCGATGATTAGTCCATGTAAACAACGCCAAAACATTATCATATTATCGTGCAACCCCACGCTGATTGGTCAATAACTGACACGTGACCGTCGAGACAGGGCCACCATGATGACATGTGCTAATCTTTTGGAATTAACCATCGATTTTTTGCGATCGCGAGAACGATCGGTAGTCAATATTTGACCGATTTGAATCACTTCATAACAGCTCCCACGTAGCTAGTTAGTTTTGGCACATCCGGATTTTGGAAGTTGCTTTTATTGGCCATTGTTTACAAAAAATGCAGGCCATGCACAGAGCGATGCATTGTGAATGTACTGCGGGGGCGCTGATGTTCGGGCCCTTTCCGCTTCGCTGATTTTATGCTGATTAGCCATGTGCTAGGTGCGATAAGGCCTATGGTAAGGAATCCTTACACATATTATTGCGCTGCACTTCTTTTCAACATGGCGGTGGCTGATCGATACTAGAGGGTGTTATTTGGAACGCCCTCTAGTGTCAAGAATGCCTACGTCTCTGTTTTGTCAACGTCTACTTTTTGCGGGTATAACCGCCCATACTCGGCCCTCTGAATATGATGCGTGCATGGCGGTGCAGTGCGTGCATCATCATCATGCATGCATGCACAGACAGATGCAGCAGTGCCACACACGTACACACGACAGTCATGTCACTGTCAGTGTGGTGGTGGTGTCACTCACCTGTCGTTTCTACGCTTCGGAAACCCAAAAAATGACCGTAAGAGATTGTCCATGCTAAGAAATGTTTGTCATCGAGCCTACATTCGTGATATTATGAAACTGACACTGACAGAGCAGGTTTTGAAAGCCTGAAAGGTGATGCAACAACCGCATGGATATTTTGTTTTCGTTTGTTAGTCTCGCGCAGCAGCAAGGAGCGATGGATCCGTATCCGACTCCGCCACTTTGCCCTTCCTCCGGCAACCTCTGTTGACCTTGACATTTGACGTAAACGCCATCTTTCCTTTGTCATGGAACCAAAATATTCGAACTGCGCCTGCGCAGTACACAAATTTCCTGAATGCGAAATGACAGTCATGGACAAAAATGTTGAGTTAAAAGTCGTGAAAATTGTCATCTTTTCTCCGAAAAAAAATCAGAATTGCTTAGCTTAAAGCCTTCTTCAGCGGGCTGTCAAGACACACAACTGATATGGATTTCAAAAGCGTTGTCTACAATGCTGCACGAGACGGAAAAATTCAACGACTCAAAATATATTTGGACCATCGTTCGCCAGAAGAACGACATAAACTTGTTCATGCCAAGACATCAGGTGCAACCCCTTTGCTCATGGCGTGTAGAAATGGCCATTTAGATGTTGTAGAATATTTAGTTACCGTCTGTAAAGCAGATCTTGAGCAAGTGGGATCTGCAACATTTGATGGGGAGACGATAGAGGGCGCTCCGCCACTTTGGTGTGCCGCAGCAGCTGGTAACCTGGAAATTAGCAAATTTCTCATCAAACACAATGCTAAGGTCAACAACACCACGTATACCAATTCAACGCCTCTTCGTGCGGCATGTTTCGATGGACATTATGAAGTTGTGCAGTTTCTCGTTGAAAATAAAGCAGACATTGAAATAGCCAATCGCCATGGACACACGTGCTTGATGATTTCCTGTTACAAAGGACACTACAAAATTGTGAAATATCTCCTGGAACTGAAAGCTGATGTCAACAGGAAAAGTGTTAAAGGTGATTAAAGTCATTCATTTGGTATTTGTTTTGATGTAGTTGAATGACAGTGACACACTTGTGGTTACGCCAACCTTTTCTGTTTATTCCTCCAAGCGCCAACCAAACAATTGAAACAAACAGTTTCAGTTATCCAACAAATAAAAGGAAGGCCCTTTGTCCACCCATGATGAGATCAAATTTCTTGAATGTTCTCCTTTAGGCCTAATATGAATATTTTGTGTACTTTCAGGTAACACTGCCCTGCATGACTGTGCTGAATCTGGCAGCCTGGAGATCATGAAACTTCTCCTCTCCTATAAAGCTAAGATGGCAAAGGATTCCTATGGAATGACACCCCTCTTGGCCGCCAGTGTGACTGGACACACCAACGTTGTAGAGTACTTGATATCCAGAACCCAGTGTTATAGCGAGGAAAAGGTGGATGCCCTTGAGTTGCTGGGAGCTACATATGTTGACAAAAAACGTGATATGTTAGGAGCTCTGCAGTATTGGAGAAGAGCAATGGACCAGAGATATGCTGACAAGTCGAATATAATCAGAAAACCAATTTTGGAGTCTCCCATTGCTGCCTACGAGGGAGCCAAGGAATTCCAGACACATGCTGAGCTGTTGGATGTGATATCGGATCCCGACAACATGAGAATGCAGGCCTTATTAGTGCGTGAGAGAATTCTGGGGCCTGCTCATCCAGACACATCCTATTACATAAGGTACAGAGGGGCAGTCTATGCAGATATGGGTAACTTTGAGAGGTGTATTACATTGTGGATGTATGCTCTTGAGATGCAGCAGAAAAATCTTGAACCTTTGAATCCAATGACTCAGAGTAGCTTTTTGTCTTTTGCTGAGCTGTTCGCCTTCATGATGACAAGTACAGGCCGTCAACGACCAGCCATGCCAATATCCTTCCTTGATATGATGGTTGTCCTCAATAAAGCAACAGATGAGCTAAAGAAAGGCATCCAAGTGCTTGCTAAATCGCCTCCGAAGACAGAAAAGGACTCGACTCACTTCAACAGACTGCTGGTCATTCTTATGCATCTTCTGGCCCTGATGTGCAGGTCATATGCGCCGGCTGGCCCAGACAGTCAACCAAAGGCCAGGTTAACGACAGAAGAGGAATTAGATTTCAAGAAAAAAGTGTATCAGCTTGTCCGACTGAATCCCCGTGGTGCTAAAGGTCATTCTTTGATTCATCTCGCATGTTCTGCTGATACCTCTTCAGTGGGCCGATACCCCGTGTGTCCCTTCCCTTGTTTGGAAGTAGCTGAACTTCTGGTTGAAGTTGGTGCCAGCGTGAATGCAAATGACATTGACAACAACACTCCGCTTCACATTGCTGCTTCAAACAAACCATGCAAGGTAGAAATAATGAAGTTGTTGCTTGCTAAAGGTGCTCACCTAGACGCTTGTAATTTAGATCACAAGACTCCTATGCAGTTGATGAGAAACACCACCATATATGATGTTGTGCCACCTCTCAAGTATATCAACTTGCAGTGCATGGCTGCTTCTGCCATCATCAAGTATGCTATACCTTACAAAGGGCATGTTCCTAAGAAATTGGAGACATTTGTTCAGCTCCATTGAGTCCAAAGATGGAAAAATGTGAAATTGTCTTGAAAGACACACAACTCGTGATAATGATACCTACCGATAATGCTGGGCATTGGCATTTTAAAGAATGGCCTTTAGCATTTCTCGGTGTCCGTGAGACTTGGCATTCAGATTCATCCCCTGTGGTAATGCCTCGGAATCAAAAAATATTGCTCATATTGTGGCAATAATGTGTTTTTCTGACATCATATTTACATGTACTCACGGTTAATCTGATAAGAGACTGAGTAGTGTTACCGGTACATGTATCTCAGAAAGTGATATTACAATGAACTGGTCTTCTAGAATGAATTTACTGTTCTAGAATTTACATAAACAAGGTAAATCCCAAGACTGTTTCTAGGTGGTTGGTCAGTCAAATAATATTCTGGTATTGATGGTACGCTGTAGTAATGATTAGCCACTTGCTAATAGGGGCAAACAAGGGTCAATTGGAAGAGGTGCCTCCTTGGTATGAAAAAGTGTGTTGCCATTGCTTTATGCATGTTATGAGTGAACTGCAAGTTGAGCTGTTGTTGTTAAGGTTTTTAAGCTGAGCTATTTTTTGTGTATCGCCTTCTTGCCTCAAGAATTGTGGACACTTAGTAGTTATCTGATAGTTGGATAGTTCTTGCTTGACATACACGCATACGGATACAATGAATGACGATTGGCTTAATCTAGATTTACATGGCAACAGACCTGTATGTGGATTGAGTGTAGAGCCATAAAATGGTTGTGAATTCCTCACAATTCTCCTTTTCAAAAGGAGTTGAAATATGTATCCTGTGTGATATCATTACACCACACTCTCATCATGCTCATCGAACCCCTCATTCATTGGTACTATATTTATATGTGACAGTTAGCACCTACCTACCTGTGATCATGTGTGGTGTCTATTGCATGTATTGAGGAGTTGTTTGACCATTTTCCTTGCTAGAATAAAGTTTGTTATGATCATATTTCTGTTTGGTTGTTCAGTATTTTCTACCATGTTCATGTTCAATGGAGTCTGCTACAGCGACATCAGTATTCCTCCAATTTCGATTAGCCTCCTAATAAATGTGTTCTAGGGAGTCTTCGGACAAATAAGTTCTCAACACACTTTGACTGCAGTATGTTTATGAATATGGGCCCTGATCCCCATATTGCCCGAGGTGGAATCTTCTGAGCACTGCCATGGTTTGGCAGTAACCCAATGAAGACTCAAAATACATGACAGACAGTCAGCCAATGGGGGAATGAAAAGCCAGTCATAAGGAATTGGACTGGAAAACTTTCCTACCGGCAGACTCGGCACAGGAAAAGAGTTGTAGATTCAGCATACTTACATAATGTAACAACAGGAATTGACATGCAAAAATTTATTGAAACTGAACGTTTTATAGTCCATGTGCATTTGATATTCAGTTGGGTGCCAGCACCCAGTCACCAAATTAGTGAAGTTGCCTTGCTGAGAACATGTACAGGTACATACATGTACATTGATCGGTCGAGTAACTAACAGTAACAGAAACAAGTCTAGACATTTGCAAGATTCAATCTTGCAACCGAGAGATGGTAAACCCAACCTGTATTTCCGTTTTCATCTAGTTGGTGCTCCGTGAATCATTCAGAATGTCCAGTAAGAAATTATTTCCAACTCGCAGGCCCAGCAATTGTACTACATGTATAACTGAAAATGAATAGTGAAGATACTAAAATGGGGAGTACATATACAGAGTGAAACTGATCAAGAGCACACAAATAAATATACATACTAATATACAAGTCATTTCTCATGAAAGCTTGACACTGATGCCACATACATGTACAGGTATGCAATGTACATACAGGTAACAGCCTGTCTCGACTTTCAAATATAGCAATTTGTGGGAGATGGGAGAATCACAGGTAAATGTGGTTGACTACAAGTGTAATTGGTACATACGTTCCTAACTGTCCACCAGCCAATGTGAAAAACTTGTTGAAATCAATCCTCATCAAGAACTGAGCAAGATGAGGACTTGCCTGGGTGCTCCGAAAGCTGGACAGGATACGGAAAAGCAGACCTGACTGGCGCTGGAAACTCTGCAAAATCATTATAGTTCTTTTATTAGAAATGGTACAACCTTCAGCAGAGAACCATTTATGAGGTTTGATACAAATTGCACGTAACATGGCTCTCATATTCTTGTGCTGCAGTTCTTGTCTCTGTATACCTAGACTCAGTAGCAGACAACACTAATGAAATGGTCCAAGATTGACAGCATGTTTTGGCCAACTTTTCATCTCCCATTTAATGTTGACAGTGGGTTGGGCAGATTTTCGAAATAGATACCTTGGTAATGACATCAAGCTGTTCAGCCCCCCATTCAGGTCCAGCACTATCACCCTCTGTCACCAGGGCAGAAAAATTATGGCAGGTGTCGAAAATCTCATTTAGACAACTAGAAACCTGGAAGACAAGTACATGTATAAGTATAAGTACATGTATACGTATAAGAAACCTGGAAGAATACCCAATAGAAATTAGCATCTTCTTCAAGAATTCAGAGTGAGAGTGCTGCAGACTGAATCACAAATCCAGCTAGAAGACTACTTCCACATATCACAGAACACCACTAAGTTCTAGAAGATCTGCTTACTGGTTTTGTGAACTGGAATGACTGGGCTAAAAGCGTTGTGATGAACTGGTCATGTGCGAGTCGGATAGCTTCAAAATCTCTTGTAGATTGGATCTTTTCGAGCAGAACACTGTATTGAGATTCAATCACGTCAACCTGGAAAAAGCAAGTGGAAATGTACAGCGTTACAACACAGTGTAAGCAGAATAGTACGAGAGCGACTCACCTCGCCTAAATCAACAAGAGTACCCGTAAGCATCATTCGCCATATTTACTGGTACTTCAAAGTACGTGCATATGTCCTTACGGTACATGATCCCAATACTGAAGCAGCATGAGTAAATGTAAAGTATAAAGAACTTTGTTTGTCTCCCAGTAAATATCAGTCAGGTTTGGTCACCCCTCTCCCCTTCCCTCCTCTTGCACCCTTACCTGAAGATAGTATTGTAAGTTATCAATCAGAAATGCCATGTGTGACCTGAGCAGCCATTTTGAGGCATTGCGATGTGGAAATTTGTGCCTCTTCTCCTGCATCTGTAGACACCAGCAATTTTGCAGGGCTAGTTGAACTCGTTTTACTGCTAGTAGGAAACGGAACATGGTGTTGTACCTAGAATTCGATGACATAATGAATGTTGAATCAACTGTCAATATGGAAACACAGTCATGTACAAAAGTGGTGTCATGTTCCCTCACTATTATTTCTCTCTTGAAATTACATGTATGGAAGATCACCTACTTTTCAAGAACTCCAGATGTGAACAGGATGTGTAAGGGCCATTCTACATTGTAGTTAAGACAAAGAGAACTCCATCCAGACTCTGTTGTAGGCAGCCCAATACCTCCATGTGATGTTTCTGAGGTGGCGTCTGGTTTATTTGGCTCTGAAATGATAGGAATTAAGATAACCTAGTGGACAGGCTCAAGGAATGTACCAGTACTGCCCTGTCTAGCACCAGCAGTACCAGACTAGAAATTGACTTGTCAGTCAATTTGAAGTCCGCCTGTGGATATTGAGAGACAAGAGAGAGGGCACTGATAACAACATATATCTAATTAGTTGTCAAGTACAAAGAAATGTAGTAGTATAACTAGAGCTGGCTACGCCAGAAATCGCCAACTGTGGTGAGGAGATATAGATCATTGCAGTAGGTCAGTTCAAACCTATCATTCGTAAGTTTTATTTTAAAAAGACAAAGAAAACAAAGAAATGTATTTCGCAGCTAAAAATAGATTATACAGTCCTCAGCCCACGACAGTCCATTGTGCAGTTATAGTGACGTCACGGAGTGCCTAAGCAGACCTTGAATTCTGATTTTGCCATTGGTAAATGGAACGATGACGCAGCAGGGGATTCCAACAACAAACACGTCACCTGCATTGGATTCTATATTGGGCTCGGGGATCACCTCATCGGCGAGCTGTGTTTTAGGCGATAAAGTCGCAAAATACCCATCAAATGATTACGGATTGAGCCAGTTAACGAACTTGAGCTGTATTTTATATTCATCAAGACATCCAGTACATGTAAGTCTTAGGCTGATGTATCTCCTATTTCTTAAGTTATTGCTCGGAAACCAAATGTTGGTCACAGACATTCAGAGAAACTCAGTAAAACCAATGAAGACCGCCACCTGTAAGGTGGTGGCGGTCTTAATAAAGTTATCACAGGGTTTTTGCTTATCATACTCAACACTATGTTCCACCAATGCCACAATGAGTACCATTAGACAAACAGCATTGGTGAAAATATGGGCACATGACATGAACACCAGTGGGCACTCGGCTTACTTACTTTTAGCTGCCGCTGCTTTTGCATCAACTGTCAACCGAAACTTCTGTAAGAGGTAGTCGTCGTCGAATAGGATATGGCGTGCAGCTTGATGGAAGGCAACATTGACATCTGAAAGTGCAAGATTAGAATACATCAATTACATGTATGTGGTCCACTTGCTGTGTTGAGAAATCACCCAACAGAACAATTTGTCAAACCGTATCAACTTACCGTGCTGTGTTGTCACGGTCGGTGGCATCTTGAGTAAATTCTGAGCCTGATCAATGAAGGCAAGAAACAATTCACCTCTCCCAAGTAAGAGAAAATCTTTCAATATCTTCAACTGCTCGAACAGGTTGGATTCTTCAACAACCAACTTCCACAGGTGCTGAAGAAAAAGAGGATAAATGTAAGAATCATAATCATCTTATTGTCTGAGTTGCTTGGATACATTTGATTCCCAGAGCTCTTTACAGATTCTATGGTCCCTTCCGTGCAAGTGTTCATTCTGAGGAAGATTAAACTTACAAGACCCAACAAACAATAACTACTGATCTATTACCTCAGCCACACAGCACCTTATCCTGTCAATGCACTCTTCAAATTCTCTCAGACTGAACTCATTCTCCTTTGACAACTCATGAAGCTGCTTAGCAAAGATTTCCTCTTTACTCTTCAAGATTGACGATTCTAAACAGGAATGAAGTGGATTATGAATGATAAATTAGAGTTTGCCAACTGTAACTGGCAATATTCTCTCATCACATGTGCACATCTCTCATTCTCAATACTCTTGATCAAAAATAATTTGAGTAGCAAATTATAATCTATAGTTAGTTTGAATGGAAGTTGTCTGATCTCATGTCAGAATCAGATCACATGGAAAATGTATTGGTGATATTTTTGAGTCTAGTGCCACACTTGCCTGCTCCCTTTGAAGTTGACACTCTCATCTCACTCATAAACATCTGCACGGACTCTCCAACAAACAGAATTTTTTCAGCAACCCGTACTGGGATATAACATGGCAGCAGTTCACCACGAATACTGAACTGCTCATTGGTGGACATTGTATTCACACCTTGGCTAATTAGCTGAAAGGATATTTCATTCTCATTAAATGAAGCTGAATCCCTCTACAGCATTTAGGCCTGAAAAGTGCTGCCATCTATTGAATGGGCTTCTAACTCGAAGAGACTGATAGAATGGAATGTCTCCGCTGCCGAGTGAAGAACTTACACACTGTCCTTTTATTTCCCAAGTACCGGTACATGTAGTTATGCTTTTTTTTCATTTTTGAATTCCTCAAAGCTGCAGCTCTTAACTGCATCTGCAGATGTAGGCATTCAACAAATGCAAAAATGAACACAGGGTAGAATGACTCAAGAGCACATAAACAGAATAGTCATGTGCTCTCAATGTTGAGCAATCCTGTGCTGAATCCCTCTACAGCATTTAGGCCTGAAAAGTGCTGCCATCTATTGAATGGGCTTCTAACTCGAAGAGACTGATAGAATGGAATGTCTCAGCTGCCGAGTGAAGAACTTACACACTGTCCTTTTATTTCCCAAGTACATGTAGTTATGCTTTTTTTTCATTTTTGAATTCCTCAAAGTTGCAGCTCTTAACTGCATCTGCAGATGTATGCATTCAACAATATGCAAAAATGAACACAGGGTAGAATGACTCAAGAGCACATAACAGAATAGTCATGTGCTCTCAATGTTGAGCAATCCTGGTGAACATACCAGCATCTGTTGTAGCATCCTACCAGTGAGACCACCAAGACCAAGCTCATCTTCTTCCACTTGGATTATCTGCTTGGGCGCTGTTGGTGGGATCCTCTGGATGAAAAACTCTTCATGTTTATCCAACAGCATACCGTGCAACATCCAATTGGCAAGCTGTTTATACAGCACCCCATGACATATGTGGATGATTCTACAGAAATGATAAAATACGAAAGAACAAAGTCTATCAAAATGAATTATGGATTTTTTAATTCAGCACACACGTAACACATTGGGCCGTATTCAAAAAGGGTGTTTAAAGGGCCTCTAGAGGCAGCTCGCCATTAGGCTACTATCAGTACCGGTTCTTCGGCCAGGCGGCGCCACTTTAATGTAATAACCACTGGTACGAGGTATTCAACCTGGGTTTTCCCCGGGGTTTTCCCCTGCCATGCTGGCTGCCTCTAGAGGCCCTTTAAGACTTAGACGCATGTAACTTCGTCAAATGCATGGTGGTGGAAGTGTGTGCATTTAGTGAAGTTACACACGTCTAAGTCTTAATTGCGCGATGATCATCCTTTTTGAATACGGTCCATTGTCTTTCATGATTAAAATGCAGTGACATGCAATAGTAATGGGGATCATTCAGAATGAAATAATCACTCATGCCATCCATTCACACCAGAGAGAGACTTGCTCAGTCATTTCTCCCAATGGCATGCAATACTATTCAAGGGTTTAGGAAACTATTAACTTACTTTTGTAGCGCTGCCTTAACAATGGGTAAGCCATGAGAAGAGTTCCTGTGCAAGATGTCTAAAATATGACAACCATGAGCATTCTGTGCTGTAATCTGTTCCAGGATCGAGGCCAGAAATGGAAACATGTGACGATACTGAAAAAAGAGACAAGAATCTAATCACTGCACCCATGGGCAAATATACCTGTATGTAATGTACAAATATGACACAAAATTAGTGAGTTAATTAACATCAATTGCAATGTTGATATTGTGCCTACATACTCGAAACGTGCCCTGCTAACGGACGACGACGACGCCGACGACGACGGACGACGGACACACCATGATGACTATAGCTCACAGGTGAGCTAAAAAGGGTGTTTAAGACTTAGACACATGTAACTTCGTCAAATGCATGGTGGAAGTGTGTGCATTTAGTGAAGTTACACACGTCTTTGAATACGGTCCATTGTCTTTCATGATTAAAATGCAGTGACATGCAATATTAAGTAATGGGGATCATTCAGAATGAAATAATCACTCATGCCATCCATTCACACCAGAGAGACTTGCTCAGTCATTTCTCCCAATGGCATGCAATATTCAAGGGTTTAGGAAACTATTAGCTTACTTTTGTAGCGCTGCCTTAACAATGGGTAAGCCATGAGAAGAGTTCCTGTGCAAGATGTCTAAAATATGACAACCATGAGCATTCTGTGCTGTAATCTGTTCCAGGATCGAGGCCAGAAATGGAAACATATGACGATACTGAAAAAAGAGACAAGAATCTAATCAGTTTAGCACTGCACCCAGGGGCAAATATACTTGTATGTAATGTACAAATATGACACAAAATTAGTGAGTTAATTAACATCAATTGCAATGTTGATATTGTGCCTACATACTAACCTGAAACATGTCAATTTACCCTACCTCATCTAGTGCACTTTGGACAAATGCAACAGTCAGATGTGGATCACCAAGAATGCTCTGTTCAATGTCCAAAAGGCTTTTCCTATATGGATCTAACACTGAGTCAAGGCCATCACAGAAAGCTTTCAGATAAAGACCTGGGCGTAGACTGGAGTCTGAAATGAAAGCATTTATATTATTGGTTCACATTTTCCAGCAAGATCCTGATAAGTGACATTATGGTGATTGTCAAATATTTGAGACTGCTAAGCTATCAATAATGCAAAAACTCATCATATGTTGGAGTCAGGTATCATCATTCATGCCAACTGATACATTGCAATAAAAAATGTATATGAAGGGAATCAATCCACAACTTCTAACATCACGGCCAGGATGATGTAAGTGATGTTTTCACAGTGTGTATCANTGCTCGCCTTCTCTTTAAATCTGCATGAAAATCACTGCCCCCCCCCCCCCCCCCGCTAAATACGGTTTGTTATCACTGCAGGCCTGGATCAGTCAGCGGTGAGGATGAATTCACATTGTATGTACATGTATAGGTCTATGTCAGCTAATTGATGTCCTCTAAGACATTCGTGACCTTTCTTGCAGTCATCATGCCGAAACAGAGGCAGCGTTGGTGGATATTTCCTGGCTGGGAGGAGTATGCACTGGATACCGGTATGTATCAGCCTCAAGATACCTAGAATTTTCTCGTTGAGATTTTCTATCTAAAATTGTCAGTCGCCTTGCCACGTGATATCTAACCTTCCTCCATTTTCAGGTTGGTGCATCACTTTTTGCCAGTAACATTGGAAGTGGCCATTTCATTGGTTTAGCAGGATCTGGGGCGGCCAGTGGAATTGGAATTGCAGTATTTGAGTTAAATGTAAGTAGAGGACAGTGCTCAACATTGTTTATTCCTAGTATTGGCCTATTCTTGTTATCACCCAGTTATCTTTAGAATCAACATTGTGCTCAGCCTTTCCCATGATTACTGCTATGGAGACTATCACTTGGTATGTCGACTCTGCCTTGATTATACAAGACATTGATTTGAGCACACAACAGTGGTATAATCAAGCATGTCAAGTGAATTGACAATAACCAAATCTTGAAATAACCTTGGCTACAAACAACAATACATGCATCATGCTGGCAGACCTTGACTCAGCCTGTCAGGGATGACATGGATTGTTTCAATTTTATGATGTTTCAAATTGCTTGTATTCAGGGCAAATTAGACTTGAGGCTGGAAAAATATGTACTGGTAGTAACAATCATGACAATAATAGTATAGACATTTGAAGTGAACAATTTGTTTTCCTGTATTTGTGTCAATATCATTGATTTCTCTCCAGGGAAGCTGGGGACATTTGTTTTCAGTTCTTTAGGACTGCATAAACTGATATAAGGCCATGTAAAAAAAATAATTGGTTAGCATCCCCTCCCGCCATGGAAATCACCCCCCTCCTCAAAAAAATTTTTATTTTTTATTTTCAAAAAAAAACTTTCAAAAACTGCCAAAAGAGTGATAAAATTGTAGGCTGGGATGCTTAAATAAAACAACACAGTTTTAAAGGATAGAAAGCAGTTTTTGTTTCAATTCATACCTATTACCTTTGAAATTTCCCTCAGGTCGCCATGCATGATTACCATGGTAACATGCATCCCAAACTCAATAAAAAATAAAATAAAAACCTCCCGCCCTCCTCAGAAAACTGAGAGTGGAAGGATGCTAACCAACTATTTTTTTTTACATGGCCTAACTACCATACTAAATCTCTTGTGTGAAACCCCAGTACAACATGTAAAGGGTTTTCATGCACAAAAATCCAATTTGTTCCAACTAAGCCCACTTTTTCTTCGAGCAACTGGAGAAAATGCCCGATAAAACTCAAGTGCTCTCTTCATATCCAAATCAGCCCTAAGCGTCCATTGATGCCTAAACCCTCCTATAGTTCATACTCTGCCCAGATTTTAGCTGCAGCTCGAGTCAATGCTATGGGTTTCTTTTGTTTCAATTCACCAGCTGAAGGACATCACAAAAGTTTATTTTAATCTCTTGGTACATTTTTTCAGGCTATCTTTGTGTTGATGATCCTTGGATGGGTCTTCGTTCCTGTGTATGTAGCAGCAGGTGTAAGTACTCAAGAGTATTATCATTGTTTTAATGACTTTGTCCCACTTGTTCACCGCCCAAAGTTTGTGTTATTTTTACTGTTCTCATCTTGGCGCTGGATCTTATCTCCAAATCAATCCTGATCCCATTCCAGTTCTGTTCTGTGGCAACACTAGTGGTTAATTAGCAGACAAAGTCAATTTTGTCATCTCAACTGCCAACTGTGCATTATAATTTACCTTTATCATATAGATTTGAGATAATGTGTTGATAATTTTATCTTGCTTTACATAGTTTGCTAATCTACCATATGTTATGAATGACCTGTCCATAATCATAAAAGATTGGCATGTGGTCAAAATACCGCGGTAATAGCCAACCTCCTGCCTAACATTCTTTGTGTATTGTATGTGAATGACAACATTTTCATCAACGTTAGGCCTACAGTTTGCAGCATTTCAACAATATGTTTATGATTTGTGTGCAAAAATGTCAAAGTGGTGCAGTGCCAGTGGCAACATCCAGTGTCCATCACCTCGGAGGTCCCAAGTTTGATTCCTGGATGTAGGACCCCGCTACTCAAGTGATTAAGAGGGCAACTCGCTTTGACGGATGTGATTTGCTCCTCTCTACATGCTAAAGATGCCAATCCTTCATTAAATAACGATTTAAATGAAAACCTTTGTGGCATTTGATTATCCTCCTTTGTCAGAATGTAAATACATATTGGTGAGCTGGCCTTGAGGCATTCTCACCACTAAAATCATCACACTTTTAAAAGTGGGTCAATTTTTCGCCTCCATTTTCTCCTTTTCCNATTTCAAGTTGTAGTAAAGGACCCCTCCTGCATATATTGCTATAAAACACTTAGGTATATGTAGGGCGCAAGAACAATTAGTGCTGGAAATTTGATGGAAAATGGTCAAAAGTAGTGATTTTGTGCGCCCCCTATTGGCTGCGCCCCAAGTCAACCTCCAAAAATTTGCTACCATGTCAAACACTTGACCCTACAGAGTCAGCGTATGAAATAACAGCAAGGTACACTCAGGGCGCACTGAAAAAATTGAATTTCAAAACCCAATTTTTGTAGTGTCGTTTTTGGCCCTTGCCCTTCAAGGACCCCTAAAAAATTACCAAGAGGGCATTTAGGGCTAAAAATGTGATTTTTCTCACTTTTTACAATATAACTCCCTGTAAAATAAAAGTTGACAAAATCTAAGAAGTGATGTATCACACTCTGCCTGAATCTTAGAAAAACTGGCTCTTAATAGGATGCTCGTGGCTTCCAATAATAACTGCCGGTACTTCCTGATTAAAGCATGGCCAGAAAAGCCTGGTTTCTCTGGCCATCGATGGTGGCGCTGACTGATATTTACGGTAAAATATGCCCCTCGCCTGCTCGCCCTCATGCCAGCGAACCGTTGTTGCCTTTAGGCTTGTTCTTATTTTAGGTTTATACCATGCCAGAGTACCTCCGCAAACGATTCGGAGGTCAAAGAATCAGAATATATTTAGCAGTGCTCGCCTTGCTCTTATACATATTCACCAAGATCTCAGTAAGTATGCTTGTTAGTCGTACATGAAATGTTGACCCATATCTCTGACTTGTTTGGCATACATGAATTTGCAAAATGTGGTGAGGTTCAATCGTTCAAATCATTCAAACATCTGATATTCAGCCCACTGACCTCCAGACTTGCCTCATTTCACAAAGCCCACATTTTGTAATTACACCTCTGTTACTTCAAATGACTAGTACTAGTATTCTGGTTGATTGTGAGACAACTCAAATCATTATACCAATTATACCAGTCTGCTGGTGCATCAGTCAATTAACAAAAATGCATCCTCCCATAGCAGAGCTGGGTTTTTGGCTCTTTCTTCAGCAATTGACATTATGCATGAGTGTATAAAGAAAGACGAGCCCAAAGCCCTGCTGTGGGAGGATGGAAAATGGGAACGAAATTTTTGCCCTGGAATTCAGGTTTGAAAGAGAGGGCCATTGACCATTGCATAAGCGATGTTCATCATGCAATATAGTCACGCAATTTTACCAAATCTATTGGCAGGAATGGTTGTGTACATGTACTCTTAGACATGATAAAACTTACTTTTGGTTGCTCATGCACGAATATCAATTCTAAAGAAATGGACCTAGGGGCACGGATGATATTTATATCTACTGTCCTGTTTGTAAAGTTGTGGAACAAGAATTCCAAGGGTTCTAGACCATCATAATGGACTGTTCCACTGAACTTGCCCTGAATGAATTGAAATGANGCTCAAATTTGATATTTACCTCCATCTAGATGACCTTTACATGCACGTCAAATTTCAGCCTGATTTGACTTCAAACATGGCCACCAGGTGGCGTAACCCAAAAATCATCAAAGTGCTGTAACTCAGGAACGCTTTAACCCAAAGCGCTCCAATGTGCTATGTGGGCCCCTGCAGATGACCTTTATGACCATGTGAAGTTTCGGCCCGATCGGACATCCAATATGGCCGCCAGGTGGCGTAACCCGAAAATCATCAAAGTGGTGTAACTCAGGAACGACCTGACCCAAAGCACTCCAATGTGCTATGCGGTCCCCTGCAGATGACCTTTATGTGCATGTGAAGTTCCGGCCCGATCGAACATACAATATGGCGCCAGGTGGCATAACCCAAAAATCATCAAAGTCCTACCTGGGAGTGACTTGACCGAGATTGCTCATAACACTGATATGTACCTCCCTCTGTCATTAGACTATTATGTCCAACCCGGTGAGCACATGGTCCATGGACCATTTCATATCATATCTGCTTGCCGTCTGGCATGTCTGGAGAATGTTGGTTTCGTCCGATCAATCATGCCATGCCCTTTAGTCTAGTCTAATGATTGACCTAGCCAAGGTGGCCGCTGAGTTTATGAAGTCCTCCAATGGACTCATGTAGGCCTACAAAAGAGCAGGTTCTTGTCATTATGTAACTTGCTTAATTATTGTTTGTCGAGGATACCTTCTTATTGTGCTGTCATTATGCCCGTGTCTGACCTTTTCTTTTGAAAAGACGATTAGCCCAAGTTAATGTCACCATACCTTTCCTGCTTTCTCATGTTTGCATGGCTTATGGCTGACTTCCATCCAATACTCATGTATTACCTCATTGCTTCCTGCCTGCTGCATAACCCGGGAGGCGTGGTTTTACACGGCATGCCTTCGTCAATGAAGTGTCGTTAATGCTTCTGCTGTAAGTGTACTCCATTGCATGCTTTTCCTCTTGCTTTTGTTTCAAGGCTTCAAAAAATTGGGCGGATACCAAAGTGGTAGATTCCTTCATGGTTGCCATTCCAGCAGAAACGATGTACTCTAACTCCTCGTGTGGGTTCGTCCCACCAGAATCCTTTCATCTTATCCGCCCTGCTTCAGATAATCTTTTGCCTTGGCCCGGTGTGATGATTGGTCTTACTGTCAACTCGGGGTGGTGGTACTCAGTGTTCTGATCAGGTTAGCTACTAGTTATAACACTAACTCTTAACCTGATATATCCTCTGAAAATGCTACTATAGGTAAACATTCATCACTGTAGTGTAAGTGTGTAGTATTCCCGGGGGGGGTCACTCCCCACACTGGCCATACACCATGTGTGTGTCTTGCTTTTTGAAAAGGCCCCCTCTGGCGGGATCAGTGAGTTCATGATCCCCACCCCCTCCAGCTGGCAGAAAGAATATCCCGCCCCCTTCCGTTCGATGAACACAGTCAGCGCGCCATTTTGGTTCCCGAAGCCACCGCTAGGGCGGGAAACAAAATGTCAGCGCACCAACATGACCAAGTCCCGCTGCATTTCCCGCTCTGTCAGCCGCCTCCCGCTGCTGTTGCCGACGGAACATTGCGTTTTGTTGCGGGCAGAGGAAAAGTTGTAATTCAGGATGGGCCTTGTGCGGGAGAAATATGCTGGCCCCTAGGCTTATTGCGTGAATGATAGGGAAATAAAGGGCCTCTCTCTGATCGCGCGGGCCCGCTGAAAATCGGCAAAATCACCCCCTATTCCCGCTTTTTTAGGAACGCACATGGGGTAATGTTGAGCCAGGGAGTGACCCCCCCGGGGTAGTATTTGATGTCTTTGATGCAGGGTGAGCACGTTATGAATTATTCTGAGGTAATCAGTCATGTCAGCAGCTGGTCAGTGGTTCTTAGCACTACCTCCCTTTGTCACTATATGTGCAGTGATGAAGGGAGTGAGTGTTGAGAACCATTGATAACCTCAGGATGAATATGAAGTAAGCCTAGACTCCATTTCACCGAGATTTTACAACATGAGAAGTACAGTAACGTAAGGTCGCCAATTTGACAGTACCGGTATGGCACAATGCAGTTCATCAGACATGTCAACCTAGTCGTGAACCACCCTTCCTTCACCCCTCCTGCCTTCCTTTCCAATAGGTCTGGTAAGAGTTGGCAGCTATGAAGCACTGGTCAATCGGTTCTTCCTCGCCTGGCCTGACACTGTCAGAGACTTTGATGCAGAATCCAACTATACTAAATGCGGTATCCCTCCTGCCAATTCCATGCACCTCATGAGAGCAGCTAGCGATGGTAACCTGCCCTGGACTGGGATCACATTTGGCCTGACGATATCATCGATATGGTACTGGTGCTCTGATCAGGTCAGTTGAGGCACGATTAATGTTGCCGGCTGGTTCACATCTCATATATCCTGGATTCAGAATGTACATATATTGTGTGGTAGTGTCCAAAACCTTGCTATTCCTGCACAAGCTTTTCCTAAATGCTGCCCAATTACGTTCAGCAGTCTGAAAAGAATGGAATAGTAATGTTTTCCCTCGTGCAGGTTTCATGAAACTAGGTGGATATCAAGCAGTAAGAGATCGTTATTTTGAAGCCATCCCAAGGTCAACACTTTACAGTAATGACACAAAATGTGGCTTCCCTCCTGCGTATGCATTCAATCTAATGCGTGGAATGGACACTGACCTTCCATGGACTGGAGTCATTTTTGGCTTGACCATATCCAGTGTCTGGTACTGGTGTTCTGACCAGGTTTGTATTTGACAACATCCCTGCAGTTACTTCCAACCTCTTCGATTCCTCATCCTTCATAGAGTAGTGTCTTCAGGAGTTTGACTGTTGATTTCTCTTTGATATTAACTCATGTGGAAAGAGCAAAGGTGCGTGTTGCTTGAAATTATTCCGGCCTAACATCTGTTTCAAGGCGCGTACACATCAAAACCGTTTTGCGGTGTAGTTGGTTTCAATGCTATTTCAATGAAGTGTACATCATATGGGAGAAACTGCCTGCCACATGATTTCTGTGTGGACACTTGGTTGAAGCCAGACGTGCTCCGAAATGCGGTTTTGGTATGCACATGCCTTCCCGCTGGTTGTATTAACTGATGGGTGAAAATGACTTGACCACATGGGAGGTGCACTATATGAAATTCATTGAGATCTCTTTTTTTTCTAGGTTATTGTACAGAGAGCTCTTGCCTCAAAGGATTTGTCCCATGCTAAGGGTGGTACCATCCTCGCTGGTTATCTGAAGATTCTGCCTCTCTGGCTTCTTGTCTTCCCTGGCATGGTTGCAAGAATCCTTTTCCCAGGTATAAATTGTTAGCCAATTTTTTTGCCTAAAAAAGCAGGGTTATAGTAATGTTATGTTCCCACTATTACAAATCACGCCAGGATTGAAATTGTGGTCTTAATGGTGGAGTAATCGTGGTGGTCCTATTAGATCCTGAGGTCAGTCATGGCAGTCGTATTGACTGTAGAAAAGTTTTGGACGGTTCAAAAATTTTGCTAGGTTCCCGATTGAAATTGTTGTCTTAATCGTGGAGTAATCGTGGTGATCCTATCAGATCTTGAGGTCAGTCGTGGCAATCGTGTTCATCGTAGAAAAGTAATTTGACGGTTCAAAATTTTTCTACGATCAACACGATTGCCACGACCTTGGATCCTCCAAGCCACACTACTGACCTCAAGATGTGATAAGATCTGATAGGATCACCACAATTTCAATTATGGCGCAATTCGTGCCACCTGAAATTGACCAATCGTGACCATATCGTGTCCAAGCGCACCAAATCGTACCAGAACGTACTGACTCGCATCAGCTCATCAAACATGAAACTTCAGCGAAGTAAACAAATATTTCACGATTAGCTACGAATGGCCAATCGTGACGTTCATACATAAGAACGGCACGACAGTGGGAACTAAGTATAAGGCTTGTCAAATCACCCAAATGACATCTGGCTCTGAGGCAGTTGCTTGGATTTCCTGAGTGGCAAAGAGAGATGCTTTTCCTTTCAAGTAACCTGTGCTATTGATGATATTCTTTCTGTGCAGATGAGGTTGGTTGTGCAACACCAGAAAGCTGTATGGAACACTGCAAGAAAGAGAGAGGATGCACAGATATTGCTTATCCAAAACTCGTCATTAACTTGATGCCTGATGGCGCCCGAGGTCTGATGTTGGCTGTGATGATGGCTGCCCTTATGTCATCGTTAACATCCATTTTCAACAGCGGTAGTACCATTTTTACGATGGACATCTGGAGGAGAATCAGGAAAGGTGCATCGGACACAGAACTGATGATCGTTGGAAGGTTTGTTGAGAAGTTACAGCTCTCTGATCTTGTGCTGCTGTTGAGGCTAAATGGCCTTTGTTATCATAAGGTAGTTGGTATTTTGCTGGATATTTCAGTCAGTCAGACCTCTCTGCCTTTCTGTCTTATTCTAGGGTGTTTGTACTGGTCCTTGCTGGTATCGGTATTGCATGGATCCCGATCGTTCAGAGTGGTGCCGAACTCTTCCATTATATCCAAGCTGTTACGAGCTACCTGGCTCCACCTGTGTGCGCTGTTTATGTCCTTGCGGTCTTCTGGAAAAGGATCAATGAACATGTAAGAATACTGTCAATTCCATCACTTGACGTATTGGATGTGTCCCTTGTGCAGCCTTGGTACCTTTTCATATTACAACGAATGACTTCTTTGTCAATAAACTTTTATTATCCATGAAACTGGTTGCATGAGTGTTAGTTAATCTTGGGCTGTTTTGAGAATTGGTTTATCTGTTTTAACCACTTCTTTCAGTGTATCCATCTTACCCTGACAAGCACTCCTATCACTCCTACTCTCATTCAAGCGTAGTTCGAAGAGCAGTGACTATGCCTTGATATATCAACACGTGTATCCAGGTTGCTAATCAGTTTTAGGAAAATACCAGTACCGGTAGCTCAAAGTAGGCTCATAGGAGAAGCTAGAATAAAACCTTTACAGTTCACTGCTACTATGATTTCACAGAGTTCGTGTTATTTTCAGGGTGCATTCTGGGGCTTAATGGTGGGACTAGTGACTGGACTGATACGTTTTGGATGGGAGTATGCCTACCCTCCATTACCCTGTGGAGAAGAATACAAGGATATGAAACCAGCCATAATCTCCAAAGTCCACTACCTTCATTTTGGCTGCATACTCTTCATAATTTCCCTTGCTACAACTATCGTCATCAGTTTGGTAACCAAACCAATCAATGATAAGCATGTAAGTGTCTTCGTCATTCAGCAAATTTTACCATCTTCCTAAACTGGCTGTTTAATCTATTACTTGTTACACACTATTACTCATTATACTCGTTAGACTAAGTATTCTTCCTTCTACTGCACCTGTTTGTCTTCAGTTGATTCGTTTGACTTTCTGGAGCCGCTATGACAAGGGCGAGCGTGTTGACATTGATGAAGAAGAGAAGCTCACTACTCAAAATGAAATGGAGATGGAGGGAAGTGCTGAAGGTGATAAACCTACAATGGAGCAGCCAAGTGGATCAGCAGTAGCTGTTGATAGTCCCACTGCAGAAGGTCAGTGTAATATCAGATGCATCGATCAAGAAGACTTGACTTCACAAAACCATCACTTACCTTACCAGTACCTCCTCCATGCTCTTGGTCTCGATGTTGTAGCCTACATTGTATACAAGTACCGGGTACAATCCCACCGGTTTACTGGTAGTTTTAGCACAAAAATATTTCTAGGCAGTACCACCATACCGGTACTTTCTTTGAACCACGATGTTCTTTTCCAGATGAACAAGAGAAGTCGAAGTGCCGCAAAGCTGGTGAATGGATATGTGGTATCGAGAATCTTAAAGAACAAGAGATTAGTCCAGAGGAGCTCAAGGCTATGGAGGAAAAGGCTATGAATATTGATGAGGTACCAAGATGGCGTCGCCTGTGTAACGTCAATGCTGTTATTCTTATGACTGTTGCCATTTTCTTCTGGGCTTTCTTTGCCTAATTCTTCATTACACCCGTGGGTAGTACATTTGTGCTTGTGCTTGTGCATGTGCATGTATTGGTTGACTGTCTTAAGGAACTTTTCAAGGCAGTGGTATATTTCACAGTAGTTAAAACTCCCACTTCATATTTGATCAAAAGTGTAGCTGAAAACTATCATGGTACTATTATTTCATTCCCGCTGTTTCTACATTCTCTTCTGTGATGTTGTTCAACTTCATCTATGTATACATGTACATGTATATTGTAATGTATTTTAGAAGAGCTGAATTGTATACACTCCTTAATAAAAACAGTATATTTTGTAGTTCATTCATTTGTTGGTCCACTTCTTCCTCAACTTTGATGGACATCATGCAGCCCTAACAACAAAACCTCACCCCAAACAGCCTGCGAGAACCATTTCAAACGAGCTAAAGAAAAAGAAAATGGTACTCCAATGTAGTGTATAAAATACATTTATTCTTCATCTGTAATATTTGTGGCGGTCTAGGAAAACCCGGCAGATGTCACATTTGAGGAAAGTGTTAATGGCCTTCGTGAACCAACACATTTCAATAGCTGAAATGTACCACGTAACTGGTAAACAGTAGTAGATCAATGCACAGGCAATCTGATCATTCCGCGACATCCGCCAGGTTTTTCTAGACTGCCACACACAACTAGTGTATGCACAAAGTATTGTATCTAGGTGCTGTTCTTGTAAATGAGCATGCAACTTGAGGGCCTGGCCCAGCAGCCCAAAACTTTTCAAGATCAGTTTACATTGTTTTCACGTAAATACAGCAGGAGCCATCTACAAGTGCAGTGATCAAGTTACAACAGAAACAATGCAAATATAAACTGTTTCTAAACAAAATATTTTTTACAAATATCTCCAAAAATACGAAAGATTATAAGACTACACTCCTCTAGCTCATATTTGAGATTACGTATAGAAGTGAAGGTAATGAGCACCAGTACATGGCATGAAAAGAGGGCATGACAGATAAATGGTTTTCAATCGTCCAGATACCGTATATGACAAACTACGGCCCGTATTCTAGAACGTTCCTTAACGTTAAGGTCGACCTTAAGTCTATTGTAAAACCATCGAGAACAATAGATTTAAGGTGGACCTTAATGTTAAGGAACGTTCTAGAATATGGCCCTTAATGTATATATTGGGTGAAGTAAAATATTTGATCATGGCATGAAACGTGATATGAGTACCGGTATTGGTACAAGTAAAGCATACTGCAAACCCAACCTAAAGTTTTTCTTTAATCATAAGTTCTCAAGAAGATATTCAACAATATCTTCCATCATCTTGTCAGCGATATTGAAATTGCCAACAAGGTTCAACATCCCATGGAACCCGTGCTGATAATGTTCAACCTTTACATTGACATTTCCCTTTCCTAACTTCTTAGCATACAACATACCATCATCACGCAGAACATCATGTTCACAAATCAAGATGTATGTCTTTGGGAGATTTTTATGATCAGCGGCTAAAAGTGGACTAAAATACTCATTCAGGTAAAACGCTTCATAACGACGTGATGTCTCAATATTTCCCCCAGTCTTTGGAGTTGGAGTGTAGCCTTCAGGAATGAAATCCTCAGGAAGGTTGGCGATATCTGTGTGCATGTAATAATGTTTTTTGATATGGGAAGCTGTGTGATCATTTCGCATAAATTCTTCAACAGTACTCTCATTTTTAACTCCCATGTACAGCAATGCATGCCTCGCCACTTCTTCAGTAGTCAAAATTTCTGGCATATATTCTGGCTTCAAATATGATGGCAGACGGTAGTCGATGGCTTGTACTGAGGGATAGATTAGGACTTGTAGCTTTGGTTTTGTGTTGATTGTGTCCCCTCTCAGTTTTAGAGCCACAGCGGCTGCAAGGTTTCCACCAGCACTATCGCCTGAAAGAACAATCATGAGATTAGTATTTCATTTTGCATTTGATTGAACACAACAGTACTTGATTACCGGTAACGCAACTGTAGACACTACCGGTACATGTAATCCCAACTATCAGCAAATCCTTACTTACCCATTATTGCAATTCTGTTTGGATCAACATTTAAGGTCTTTGCATTCTCGATGAAGTATTTTGCCACTATCTCACAGTCAAAGAATGGTGTTGGAAATGGAAACTCAGGGGCAAGTCTGTAGCTGAGTAAAACAAAATGTATGATTATTAGGCATACTCTTGATAATATCAGGTTCATTCACAAGCGAATTTAGGGCTGTTGATATAGGGCCTAGTTTTAACACAAGTACCAGTAACTGGCACTGAATGAGATAATGCAATGATTACATTGTAGACACTTACTCAACAGAAACAACCACCATTTTTGATTTCTTGGCTAAAATTCTTGTTACGACATCATATGTCACTGAAAAATGGTAGAAGATCAATCATGTGTGTTAGGCCAAAAAAATATATTGTCTGTTTCTTGTCCAGCAACTCAGCGAAAATTGATGCGGGCATGCGAATTTTTTTTTTATATTCAAATAATTTTTTTCCCGTTTTCTTCATGGATGGGGGGAAATACCACCAGCAAACTATCTCTCTACATGTTTAAAGCACAGATTTCATGAAAAATAAAGATGATTTCAAGTGATGAAGCATTTCTGTGCATTATACAATGATTGTATAGAAGGCGCTGCATAAGCAAAGTGGGAAAATTTGAAATTGGTGAGAAAAAAAATTTCGATGCGGAGGGTCTGGGAATGATGCGGGCGCGGACAAGAAACAAATACTTTATTTTTTTTGGCCTTACTGTTACTTCCATTAGAAGGAGGGAATGAACTTATAGGTGTCCTTGAGGACCAGTAATACTCTAAACATCATCTGATCATACATGCCATCTTGACAAGAATCTTATAATCTTGCATGCGAGTTTTATTGCATTTTGAGAATTGTGTAATTCTACTCACAGACACTGCCAAAAACCCATCCTCCACCGTGGAAGAAGATGATACCAGCTGACTTTTCCCTGATACTTCTACCTCTTGGCTTGTAGATACGCACACGAATACCATGGAAGTAGGTGTTGTCAATCTGAAACATGAATGAATCCTATAGGACATGTGCCAGGCCAAAGAAAGTCATGTCATTATAACTTAACATTTACCGGTACTTGCAATTCTGACCTCTCAATAAACCTAGTCAAATATCGAACATCTTGTTGATCAAGCAGGTGTTGGCCTAGATATAGAACAAGTGCCAGCTTCAAATGTCTAAATGTCAGAAGTTCTGTGTTCTCCTGGAATTGCATACAAATTTGCTGGCACGCCTAATTAGCCTAAGATCAGCTCAAGGAGAGGGATTCTTTTATCAATAACTCTGCTCTTACCTCTAGCTCAGGATCAGTGTCCACATCAGCAGTTGTCTCATGGATACTTCTCGTGAAGTTGATATAGGTGTCAAATCCAAGGAATTCACCAGCCTGAGCCTTGAACGAATGAGTTGAATGAATATTAGCTGATGAACAACAATGACAAGTAACCCTCAAAGTTGGGAAGTCATCTACAGTTGTTTGACTGGTAAGAAATACTTTGTCCAAACCAACAACCTGAAACTATGCAACAGCAGAGGCGTAGCTAGCGGGGGGGGGGGGCAGGGGGGCTAATGCC
>NMRB01000002.1:897557-918955 GCA_002633025.1 Notospermus geniculatus | reverse complement strand
GGTCCCATCACCTTGTACCTTCTGCAGGTCTCATCCCAGGGTTATTGCCTCTTTCCATCATATGAAGTTAACTGCTGATGATGGGAAAAATGCTAGCTAAAATTTTGGTGATGTCAAGGAGAAAAAACTGCCATTAAATAACTTGCTTTTCTTTTCAGTGTATCCAAGTAAAGCTGGAACTTGGTCACAAAGCGGCTTTCCGTAAGGTGCCAACTAAGGAAGGATTCACTCATGATTGGAAAGTTTTTGTCCGAGGACCACGAGGTTGCAACATCGAACATTTTGTTGAAAAAGTTGTGTTCCACTTACATGATAGCTTTCACAAGCCTAAGAGAAGTGAGTGTGGTTTCTTTTCATTTCAGTGTACAATTTTTAGACATATCTTTACAATCCTGCCTCAGTTTTTCTCTAATCACCATATGCAGCAGTCTGTTTTATCCTTTTTCCAGCCATCAAGACACCACCTTATCAACTAGCTGAGTCTGGTTATGCTGGCTTCCTTCTACCAATAGAGATATACTTCCGTAATAGAGATGAACCAAAGAAGATCCGCTTCCAGTATGATATGTTCCTCCACACCGAGGGTTGCCCACCTGTTAATAATGTCCGCTGTGAGAAACTTACATTCCAGAATCCCACAGAAGACTTCAGGAAGAAACTCCTCAAAGCTGGCGCGGTATGTGACATCCACTGTATCTTTATGTTTGTCCATTCAGGGATGCCTGTTTTATTGCTGTGACTTAAAGATAATATATCACGGGTATTTTCGCGGGCCACGGAAATCATTGTTTATTTACATTTTGTTCGTTTATGTCCAGTGTTTTATTGTTTTATGGGTAATTTGTTGGTTGCATGCCCCTCTAAAAATTCTTTTGACACCAGAACGATTCAATTTGGTGGGTTGACATGTCCCAAACAGTCCAAATAACATGATGTAAACATCCATGTTTACAAACATTAAATGTAAACAATAAAGTCGTGATATATTATCTTTAAAGTAGCTCCAAGTTGTAAACAAACTGGTTTGTCAATAGGTGGCAGCACCGCAGGCGTCGCGTGGATAGAGAACCAGTGAGTGAGTGTTTACAACTTGGACGTCCAGCTCCTTTAACAGTATGAAGTGAAATTTACTGATGTGAGGTGTGATTTATGTTCCTTAATTGCAGATTCTGGTCAATATGGCTGGTGAACCTCTTCCTGGTCAACACATACCGTCTCCTCGCTCACCAAGGAGTAGCAGCGATGAAGAACACGTTGATCTTGACCATGACAATCTGTCAGCACGATCTACATCCTCCGCTAACAGTCCTGAGAGCAGCACCTACTCCAATCTAAATGCCCCAATGCGATTAGAAAAACCTGACACTTTGAAGAAAGTAAAGTCAGAAAGATTACCTGGAGGTGGACCTCCTAAAGTATGCATAACCTCAATTTCATTCGCTATAATCGCAATTTAGACTTTGTTATCCTACATTAAGAACCCAGTCTTCACATCTATCAGGTTAGGTGTCATGTGTTATATTTGTTTCAGGAATTCAGCAAAGTTAAAAGCCTCTCCGCCCCAGTTTCTTCAACTTCTAAGAAGGAGAGGGAAAGAGACAAAGAGGTAAAAAGCTCTTCCTCCAAAGAGCGTGAGAAACCCAAGGATCAAGAAAAAAAAGTTGCTCACAAGCGTCCAAAAGAATCATCCTCACCTGGTGAAGTAGCCGGTAAGAAGTTAAAAAAGGATGATAAACCAAGGGAGAAAGTGGATTATGATGTAAAAAAGAATAAATCTAGCTCCTCTGATGTGAAAAGGGATCACCATTCATCTTCACACAGTGGTGAGAAAGGCAAGGATAAGGATCGAAGTGATACAGTCAAGGAGAAAGATAAGAAAAGTGGAAGTAAGGAAAAGGAAAGGGTTAGGGAGTCTGATAATGCTGGTAAAGACAAGAGTAGTAAGGACCGGGAGAGCCACAGAGATAAAGAAGGAGGTAGCAAGGGTGTGGAGAGTGGTAAGGAAAGGAGTGAGAGGGAGAAAGATAAGTCTACGCTTGAGAGTTTGTCATCTTCTCAGGGTTCTCTAAGTAGTTCCAAAAAAGATAAGAAATCTCCTAGTTCTGAAGTATCTGAAAAAAGTCAGAGTTCTAGTTCCAGTGTAAAACCAAAACAGAAAGAAAAACACTCAATGCCAAAAGAATCTTCTGGTTCAAAAGAACATAGGAAGGAACGGGATGAAAGTAAACAAAAGTCAAAGTCCCATGAATCAAAAGAGAAGGTCAAAGATTTGAGCGATAAGCACAAGGAGAGGAGTGAAAGCAAGGATAAATCTAAGGACAGATCGTCCAATCCACATGATAAAGAAAGAACGAGAGAGAAAGAGAAAAAGCATGATAAAGAAAAGGGTCAAAGTGAAAAGAAACATAAGGAAAAGACGCACGAGTCAAAGGTTAAGGATAGTGGGAAGACTCCTGAGGGTAAAGTGAAAGAGAAATCACATGAATCTAAGCATCGAGAGGATTCTAAACACAGGGAGAAGTCGAGCAAATCGAGTGAAAAAAAGAAAAACAAGTTAAGTGGCAGTGAAAAATCTTCAAAAGACACAGTTGAACCGAAGAAAGAAAGAGATAGTCAGAACTCAGGTGATTCAGAAAGGAGAAGAGATGCTGAATCAGTCTCATTGGATGTGGACAATGATTCTGTAAAGAGTTTTGAGACAAAGTCCTCGAAAACTGATACCAAGTCCAAGAGTCATGATAGCAAACGGTCGAACGAAAGTACTCATAAGTCATCTGCAAAAAGTCATGAGAGTAAATCATCAAAATCTAGTAAGTCACCCAAAAGTTCAGAGAACTCTAAAAGTCGTGATTCAAGTAAATCTAGGAGTCACAGTAGTAAATCGGGAAAGGAAAATGATGAAGAAAAGCCACACACAAAAGAAAAAAGTGGGAAGGAATCTGACTCAACAAGAAGTTCACCAAAAGAAGCACAAAAGATGCATAAGTCAACTGAGAAAAGTGAAGCAGAAAAACCAAAGAGTACCAGTACAGAAACAAAGAAATTAATTCCATTCAGTGATCTAGTCAGCACTGGTGAGCAGTCAGATGATGATCCATTTGACGTGCCCACAACGAGAGACGATGATGATGATGGTGATGACGACGACGATGCTTTGAGTGAGAGCTCAAGTATAAGTTTCTCCTCAATGCCCGTAGGTGGCTCTGGTAAAGCCCTTGGGACACTGATTGCAGAAATAGCTAATCAGACGGATGGAGATGACGATGATGATGACAATGATGATATTCTCTCTCCTCTACCAATGACACCACCTTTCCGTTCACACAGTAGAACTGAAGGTACACCTACGAGTTCAACCTCTTCACGTATCAAAGATGATAGCAGTAAACCAGCTAAAGAAAAGGAACGATATTCTGAGGAGAAGCAGTCAAAGGGGACTTCTAAATCTGAGAGAGAAAAGGAAAATAAGGAATCGAAGTTGAAATCAGAGAAGCATAGCCAAAAAGAAGAATCATCGAAGGAGAAGAAAAAGTCGAAGGATAAAGGTGAACATAGTAAAAGAGAACAGACGAAAGGTAAAGATGTGTCACTCAAGAAGGAACATTCCTTGCCTAAGAAAGAAAGTTCAGTGCCAAAGAAAGTCGCAACGCCAAAGAAAGATGATACTGTGACACCTAAGAAGGATGCTCAAATGATTAGGAAGGAAACACCAAAAGAGTCTACACCAAACAAAGACAAAAAGCTGAAGGAGATTGAGAGAAGGGAGAAAGAAGTGGAGAGGACGAAATACTCTCCCATGTTCACACCTTCGTCATCAGAAGCAGAAGAGGTTGTGGTGCCAGTGATAGAAACTCCAAAGAAGAAGCGTGGGAGAAAACCCAAGAGTGAGCGCAGTGAAGGTTGGGCATCGGACATGGAGGATGCCGGGAAATCGTACAAGAAAAAGAAGGGAAAACGGGCAAAGGTTGAAAAAAGTGATGACTCTGAGCCGGAAAAAATAACAGGAACACCGAGGAAAAAGAAAGGCAAGAAGGCACCATCAGTTCGACAAAATACACTTAGTCCAGTAAAAATGTCCGATGACAGTGATGATGATGTGTCAGTGAAACCAAACATTGAGGAAACGAAGGCCAAATCTCCAGTTGTTGCAAGGAGTCGGCCACGTTTGTTTTCAACAGAATCTGAACCTGATGTTGAAGATGTTAAACCTGAAAGAGATCTGAATGAAACAAATTTTGAGTCATCTGTGCTAGAAGTGGAGGATATCAGTCCGGAGACAAAGCCTGTTGAAGGAAGCCCCAAAATTCACATGGCTGTCGAAGAAATCTCAGACGATGATATGGATGTGGAGACTCCTGAGGAGCAAGTGTTTCATCCTATTGTCACCGGGGTTCCACCTCCAGTTTCCCACAAAGCCCATGAGTTTGACAAATCTGTGCAATTTACTGATGAATACTTGTTACAGTTAGCAAGAATGAAGGAAGTGATGATGGAATCTCGTGATGTAGATCTCATTCAGAAAATAGTCGACGTCCTCGAAGAAACAGGTGCTTACTCGATCAGCGATACTACCTTTGATTTCGACCTTTGCACGTTGGATAAAAATACTGTGCAGAAGTTGATGTTCTGTCTTCAGCCATTTACATCAGTGCAGTGAAAATGCTTGTAATTCTCTCTCTTTGGTGCTTTCATGCCATACCTTACATGTAATTCTGCCAGATTGAACATCGTGGCTTTGGCCAAAATTGTTTTTGTACCCATGGTTGCTGTTGTTGCATTTCAATCTCTTTTCTGTTCTTTTTTAAAAGCAAATGACATTGCCATACCAAACGTGTGACGGTCATTACCTTTGTTATGTGTGAATTCATGACTTGCAACTTTATTCTGATGATATTTACATGAACTAGACCATTATTTACTAAATTCTGCTACCACGTTCAGAGGTGATGAGGCCTGGCGATCCAAGTGATCAATAACTGGATGTGAAATCAACATTTTACACTGCTGCTGTACATGTATCCTGCTGAGTAATAGGGCCAGGAATGTTCTGTATTAGTAATTTTCTGTTGTATGCTTGCTGTATCTCCAGAGAAGATGCCATCACATCATGCAAAATTTGAACCCAAATCCTCCTTGTGAGGACAGACTCGCATATTCTACATGTATGTCCTCTGTTTTCCTTTTCATTCAGTAATTGCTTCAAGTTTAAGAAGTTTTTCTTTTGTGGTGATTGTTCTGCCACAGGATACAATACATGTACATGTAAATACCTGTACCGAGTCACAGTTCCCTCTAACCCCTTTGAACCTTCAAAGGCAGCACCCTGATCAATGTAAAGTTCAAGTTCTTGAATTTACGATTGTCCCAAGGATGAATAAAATATTCATATATATTTTGAAATTTTTGTTATAAATCTGTTCTTATCGCATTCTTGGTGACCGTATCTGGACATGTACCGTAAATTCCTGTCCACAGGCTCCATTCATCTGGTACATGAATGACTTGAAACAATTCTATCCTGATAGGCCTACCCTGTCCTACGAGATGCCTGTAGTCCTTTAGGGTCGTATTCATAAAGCGGTTCTATCGCTAGAACCGTCTTAGGCCGGTTCCAATTGTAGTGGTGATGTACACTTGGAACCAGCCTAAGACAGTTCTAATGAGAGAACCACTTTATGAATACGACCCATTGTGTTCTTGCTCTGCACTGCCCACAATAGATGTGCAGTATGGACTACAGCAGAATTGCCAATCCAGTTGGCAACATGAATGGTACAAAACTTGTCCAATATCTCCAGGTGTTGGGGAGAGTCCATTGTGATCCTGCAGCCCATGTATTAAAGCGGATTGTTTGCATCTGTCCAAAGTGAACCAAAAATAATAAAACAACCCGTTTTATTCGTAACAACTGGTAAATGCATTGCGGCGGTGGCCGCTCCGTAAACTGTTCTGTGGAATCTTTGACTGCGCGAACAGTCCGCTCCAGTATTCGAATGCCAGCATGACTTGAGCTTTATTCCACCATATAAAGCACAGTCTCATTTCTGGGTATCTGTATATGTATCTCTGTGAGGAATCAGGAGTGAGCATGGAGGACAAAAAGGAATAAAAGTACTTCTTTCAATCACGATTTATCTTCTAAAAATATGATACGGATAATAAAAGTACAAGAATACAGGACATGTTCGATCAGGGCGAAGGACACCATCCCATCTCCAACTACTGTACATGTAAATTCAGACATCGTGAGAGGTGTGTGGATAAGAATCATCCCTGTGTGAGGTCCAAGTTGCTCTCCAACTTGAGCCCTGCATTCCATGTGATATTGTATCTGATGACCTTAATTGATTACCCCATACAAAGATGTTTTGCACTGAAATTGTGATTGGTTTATGGTATCAGTCTTAAGGGAGTTATGACGAAAATTGCTCCTTCTACAGTTCGAATCCAAATGACATCTACCGGTATATAAACATACATTACTGAAACATAAAAAGAACATACATGTAATTGGCTTTCGTAACATCTGCAGGCAAATTCGCCATAGTCTAACTACCAGTGATGCGAGAAAACTTATTATGAATCTTTTTTACCTGATATTTTTATGAGCCTCATGAAAATATCTGGTGAAAAAGATTCATTTTTTCCCAGTAGGTTTGGACTCGGTTGTCTTCACAGTTGCCAGTTGATGGCTGCTTTCCTACACCTGTGATGGACGCAGAGGACACAGGAGTGTTCTTTGGCATGTTCTCTGGCTTAGGCATCTCCAGTTTTGTCTCTTTTTCTTGACCTTGTGATGTAACGGATGAAGACACACTCGGACTGATGCTGGGTGATGGATGTGTGCTGGAATGTCTTGAGAAGACCTCATCACCAGTTTGGCTGGAAGTAAAAGTTGTGCAAGATGAATTCCCTGAATCACACTCCACCTAATAACAATGATCCAAACTCCCATATTGGGACAAAATTTTCAATGCTCCAAGGTCTAAGCAAAAATAGATAAGCAACTGCTCGCTTATATATTTTTTGTCTAAGCCATGTAAGCTAAGCTGCTGGAGCAATTATGTTTTTGCAACTTGACTGAACATACTGAAGAAATGGGTGATCTCAGACTCACAAGTCCATGAGTGATTAGTACATCATTATATGTATACATACACAATAGCGTGAATATCTTCATCCTCACACTGGTCTGAATCCCGAGATCCATTACCACTAACAGTGGAGATACCCGTAACATCTTGTTCCTCGTAGTGTGCTCGGTTGAGGGGTTGAGTGGTATCTGTTGAAAGTGTCGACCAATCACACGTCTTCCCTCTCCAAACACAACAATCTTCATCAAGTGTCTCACTCACATCACTAGCCACTTCAGCAGACTTGGTCGGCCAAATGTT
The DNA here is from genome assembly GCA_002633025.1 of Notospermus geniculatus. Taxonomy (NCBI): domain Eukaryota; kingdom Metazoa; phylum Nemertea; class Pilidiophora; order Heteronemertea; family Lineidae; genus Notospermus; species Notospermus geniculatus. The sequence continues at coordinate 911,561 of NMRB01000002.1, read as the reverse complement.
CCCAATTAACCCATCAGGATCATCTTCAACACATGACCTTTCAACAGGTGCACAGACAGACTTTTTATCTGGGCTGTCGCCACAGCTTGAAATATCCAGCGAATGTGATGACAAACCAACAGCATACACCGACTCTTTCTCAGTCTCAGAACTGGAACCACTCTCCTTGTTACCTTGTTCAACGATACGACTGCATAACATATTGCAGACATTGTCTTTTGACTCTGATGTGGCGGCATTTTCAGGATTCTTGTCAACAGACTCTGTATTGAGGGCAGATGAATCATTACACACCTGTGTCTCAACAGTGCTGCTAGTTCCCAAATCAGAGCATCCAGCTTGATCATGTTTAGCTTCACTGATGACATCTGGTTCTGCATCACAATCCACGACAGGTTGAGACGCGACTCCAGAGGATGAAGCGTTTTTGTGACACTTCTGCAAACCAGTCATTTCGGCTTCAGCACCTGATAAAAGTTCAAGTTCCTCCTCGAGCTTTTCCAACTTTTCAGAAAGCTTTTGATCAGCTTTTTCAAGTGTGGCTTTACTAAATGGTTTCCAACCATTTTTTATTGCCTTCTTCCGCCGCTTCCTAAACTTGGCTTGCATGTTGGGATCTTCATCAAACATCAAGCTTCTTTTCAGCTTCCTTTTACCAATACCAAGCACTCCCTGACTCGGACCTGGACTTTCATAAATTGTCTCCCAAGACTTTGAACCTGGCATTTTGAAATTTTTATTGAGGTACAAATCTTCAATGTTTATTTCAACCAGTTTCGATTTTCTACGCCCTTTCTTAACTTGTAGCGGTACAGATCCAGTTGAGATATCTGTATTGCGAGAAGAAGCAGGGTTTGTGTGTGTACGAGTTCTTACTGGTCGACCAGTCACTGTTGATTCTTGCGAAGGTTCTAAGCAACATTCCCGATTCTGTACCTGGTTTGAGGCCATACATATATCTGCTGAATCAGGGCCTATATGTTCAAAGGCATTGTTGTTGTCATCCTCCACACTTTTGAATGGCACATTATTATCTCCAGTGGGATTACAACATTTTTTTACGTCAGAGCAACTGACAGCTGTAGATTTTCCAATCTCAACACTCCCACCTTTGTCAATTACCGGTAACTTTGTTTGAACACAGTTTTCAATGCAGGATTGAGGTTCTTGTAATTTTGAACATCCTGCAGGTGAAAAGTCCTTGGAACTGAAGCACACAACTGATTGACTCGAACATTCTGTCATGCCTGGCACCGATTCTGAGGGAGAACTGCACAGTTTGGCTCTAGAATCTGAGCTTTGAGAAAATTGTTTCGCCGACTTCATACTACTGCGACGAAGTTCTACAGATTTACGGCGGAGTCGTGATGAGCGTCGCACACTACCTGTATCAACAGGAAGAGGCAAATCATAATTGTCTACCACTGGGCTAATGATGACATTGGCAACATCAATATCAGTAGACAAGCGACTTTGTCTACGTTTCTTTTTAAGTCGAGATTCAGTCACTGTTTCCAGCACTGGCATCCCATCCTTTTTAACAGGATCATCCTCAAACTGAATGGCAAAATCTGATAAGTTCAATTCTGGTACATGACAGGGGGTTTGGGCCTCAGATGTATTCGTGGGAGGAGAGACTAACTCACACCCTTTTCCCTGAGAGATGTCCTTTGAAACTGTCTTGACATTACGTCGCTCACATCTTTTCGATCTCGCATTTGGTACTTCGTCCTCAAACTGAATTGTGAATTCTGAGAGATCCTGTTCTAGAGTATTACAGTCCGAACTTGCTAGTGATTTCGGAACCTCGGAGCCTTCAACATTACAAGAAAAACAAGGGACATTGTCGGCTGTCACTGTAGAAGAGCACTCACTTCTACCACCAACAGCAGGTTGATCAAATGCATGAACTTCAGCATGCTTATCTTTCATGGAGGTGAACAAGCTCTGCACAATGTTCCCTCCTTTTTTTGTCATATTCTTATCACAATCAATCATGTTGGTGTGCTTTGTTTCACATGTTCCTGAATCCTCTCCTTTCTGAGCACCACACAAGATGTTCACTTCCACTTGGTCTAAACATAAATGTACAGACTCTGTCAATTGATCACTGCCAACTGGACTTGTCCCCGATGTGACGACAGAATTACATGAAAAAATGGCAGTACTTTGGGTCGCCTGAGGTCTGGCAGATAGATTGTTAGATTTCTGATCACAAGTAATTTTCTGGAGTTTCTTTGACTTTTGGTTGCTTCTACACTTTTCACTCCTTCTGAATCTGTTGTTCACTTTTCTGACTACTGTGTCTTCATTATAACTACAAGTACCGGTACCAGAATTAACACGAGTACTCCTTTCATTATTTACGCAAGGGGTATTGTCAAAGTGTGTTTTTGATAACTGATCCTTCCTTTTTTCTTCACCTTGTAATGGATCTTGATTGTGGAATGTCCCGGGTAAGTCTGCCATCACTATATCAGGCCTAGGCCTATAAGAATTAGGTGAGCATGATTCCAAATGAATGGTAGAAGCATTCTTGTTGGGGAAGTTCTCCTTTCTTGAACAGAAGCTCATCTTCCTGAAAAAGAACAAATTTCATTCAGAGTAAAAATGACAAGAATCACGAACCCATGCCCATGAACCTACCAACCAAGTACTAGGCTAAGTAGCCTAGGCCTATCCAATTTTGACCGATTTCATATGTGATTTCGGCCCATGGTGATTTCGGCCCAGTGATTTAGGCCCGACCATAATTCACCATCGACCATCAGGCATAAATAGGGGGCCCACTTATCATGCTTATGCCCAGTTGAAAAAAATAAACAATTTTGATTGTCTCATCGTAAAAATGTAGGCCTAGGCCTAGCTGATCTTTTTATTCAGACAAGTTACGCATCGCTCATGGCAAAAATGTACATCTTCCATGATCATGTCAATATCGTTAAATATCTATCAAACTAAAAACCAATGTTTGTCTTGTAAATAAATAAATTTTAAAGCGATTTGTCAGCCAAAAAATTTGAATGCAAAAGGGGACTATCTTTGTTTACCAACACTAATTTCCTGCATTCTGATTGGCTGTGAGGGCAATGTTTACAAACATCATCCTTCTCTTTACAAAACGACTGTCGATTCACTTTACCCGGTAATTCTAATTCTACGACGTAGGCCTAGTCTAATAATATATAGTAACCAGCAAAACTATTTGACATGCCAAAATCATTGGGACTTAGGCAGGCATGCATGGTATTACTATTAGCACCAAACTGAACTGGGGCCTGCCGCCTAAATCACCGGCCCGAAATCACTGTGGGCCGAAATCACCAGTTACCTTTTGACCTCCCTCCCCCCCCTACAGCAGTACACGGCCTAGGCAATCTAGGCCTATCAATGTTGAATAACAATAGCCTAACCCGGCCTAACGCCTTGGCCCTTGCCTTGGAATGCGGTGGGGATTGATGATTGTGCAGTTAAGCACAGTCAATCATTCGAAATTCAGTGACCCACACCCGAGTTCATGTTTTTTAATACCCCACCGACTTCATAATGTACACCGCATGCACTGTACATGTGTACCGGTATGCACTCTGCACTGAGCATCTGGTCTTCTGGATCTGCGCGCTGGTCGTCGTCATCATTTTCGGCCGTTGTTTTACTTACCACTGTTTTGTAGGCTACTGCTGGACTGAATGACTGATTATTCAGTGGATTGATGTCTAGATGGTATGTAGGTCTAACCTAGGCCAAGGAAATAGGGACCTTGTGCATGACGTTTATGATTTTCCAGCATTCTTGCTGTATGTACATGGTCCACGTACATTGACGTACATTGTACATGTTGTACACTACTGTTTCCTCCGTTCAAAATGGCCGCTGCGCTGCTGGAATTGACCAATCAACGTTGATGGAATGGCGGTAGCGTAGAAGAATAGGAATTTCGGGTGGAACGACTTCATACCGTGTAGGCCTATTTGGTGGTCGTAGGCCTAATTAGGCCTAGATGTCATACCGTAGGCCTATGAGATTTTGACATAAAATTATATTTGAATTCGTGTCCATCACTACTCACTGTGCACGTGCTAGTCGCTGATCAGCCATGGCGACGACGGGAATCGAACCCACGATGGCTGCCTCCGGCCGGTCAGTCCNGGCATATTTCCTTGAATATCTTTCATAGCCACTTTTTTTTTCATGCAGATAATCTAGGGCCACTAGGACACCTTTTAAGACCATAAAACTTGAAATTATGAATGAATCACATGCTTAGACAACTGCAAAACAAGCCCCCTGGCATGTTTTGCAATTCCTTTGTTATTTGGACATCGTTGTCTATCTTTGGACGGCAGTTTTAGACACGTCTAAGCTAGACATCCTTCTGTAATCGCAGTTTAAGCTAGACGACTGATTTAGACTTGTCTTGGCGAGTTAGACTTGTCTAAGGGATAGACATCTTTTATAAGTTCGGGCCTATGAGTCTTACCAAAAATATCTATTTTTGGTCTTACCTTTCCTTTACCCAACCAAAAATACGCGTCAATGATCTGGAAGGATACCGTAGTTCCATACGACGTAGGCCTGGAGAATGCGAGTAGCCTAGCCTCGTGCTCTGCGGCACAGAGCAGCGCCGTGCGCGACAAGCTGCGGGGAACATTAGGATGCGCAGCTTTCCGATTCCGACTTCACTAGCTACGAGAATGAACTGGAGTCCGCTGTGGACATCCTTGATAAAAACGATGTGATAGAAGTTTTCAATTGGTCAAACACCATAAATTGAAGGCAGAAAAAATCGGCCTTTTTAATCGGAAGTGCAGGGATAAATAACGAATCAAGTCGTAATCCTAGTCGTTACGACTTAGAGACACGGAGTAATGACGACTACGATATTTGCGATTTATCCGCACTCCCGATTACGAATCAAATTTTACGATTTGCAAAAACGTGTATCAAATCGTTTTTATCAAGGATGTCCATAGCGGACTGCAATTCATTCTCGTAGTTGAAGTCGGAGACGGAGTCGGAAAGCTGCCCATCCCCTATATCATTTTTCACGACAAAAATGTAGCCTACAAAGAATGATGCCCATATCCGTTGGGATGAGACCCGGGGGATGGGACTACCCCGTATACCAATACCCTACCTCTGCTGCTTACTCGACACTGTTTGGCCTTTTGTTAATGTTTGATCCAACCGCCAGCTCGTCGAGTGCGCGCTTGCGTCTGCATAATTCATTAGCATCATAGATTCGGTCGATCGCGCAGGAAGGCCATACACACTGCTGTTTGGTTTCAGTAAAGGATAATCATATGCAATATGGCGATTACAGCACATGTAGATGTGGTAGCTAACTGGCTGGTTTCTAGTATTCAGGTAGGCCGCGGGTAGTTGATCCTATAGGGACATTTTCATTAGCGGTCATTAGCCCTAGTGATGAACTATCAGAAAAGGGACCAAATCCAGTCGCCAAACGCGGCATATATAGGCCTATAATTATTTGCTTCATGTTAGGCCCTTAGCAAGGTTGGTTTGCTGTACGTGTAGGAGGAAACCGGAGATAGCATCCGCTGTGAGAGCATCCGCTGTGAAAACCGGCAACGTCGGAGCGTAGGTCGTACTCTGACAATAGGAGCTATCAGTGAGTTGACAATAGGTATCACTACGGTCCAATCCAATGTATAGCGGAAGCATTCTTGATCGAGCACCAACCACGTGGATTTTCCTGTGTATTTGTCCGCTAGAACTCACTTTGCAGCCACTTTACGCGGCTGGCTGTTTAAATGATGCTAAAGTTATCTCTGGAGAAGCTCTGTCCGACCGCCGAGCGAAAAACACTGAGTATCATTTTTTTCTTGATTACAGCAAAAATAGATAACCTCGCTTATCTATTTTTGATCATATAGGTGTTATTCTGCCAAGCTGTCCGTGCTCATCATCTGTTGTTTCGTTGAATGTTGTCGTTGGCCGGAAGCCGAACATTTTATTCTTACCTGTAGGTAGATATAAGCGGTGGACGGATGATGTTCCAAAGCCATTTTATTAACATTGAAATAATCATTGACTAGTAGTACCGGTACTGCATGCCCTTTTGTCATTTCAGGCAATAATTATGTTGTGTAAGAGCAAGATTAATCTCATCCTTCCACTGGCGATGTCAAGCAGATTCTTCGTAACATCACGGCCGGAATGTTCATCCAAATACTTCACATACCATCGGGCTCCCAAGAAAGACGGTATGGTCCAGGGATCGAAACCACCATGCAGAGTGTTACTCTTCCCCTGGCTCGGCGCCAGCAAACGAGGAATAGAGAAATACGCGGAATTGTACCATGATGCTGGGATGGATGTTATTGAAGTACATTCCAACTACAAATCTCAATTTCTTTGGCCGAGATCAGTTAGGAAGGTGACGTCTGACGTCATTCCTTCACTTCATGCAATGGTGAAGGACACCAACGACACATTCCTTGTCCACGCGGCTTCGATAGGTGCATACGCGTACACTGTCTTCCACATGGATTTGAAATCTCGACCAGAACACAAGCATTTGACGGACCGTATCGTCGGTCACGTTTTTGACAGTATTGTGATTGGAGGGTTAAATTATATGGCTACAGGGGTTGCAGTAAACGCCTCGTCAAATAGGTTGATGCAATCTCTGATTGTCAATGCAAGTTTGCTTTACTTTTCGCTGACCAAAAAGCACACAGTAGAATTTTACGATGAAGCTGTAGCATACTTTCATCAGGAACTTGCTGGGCGAAAGGACGCCCCGAGTTTGTTCTACCACTGTGGAAATGACCCGTTAGCCGATCCTGACGCCATGTCCAATCTACTCCAGGTCTGGAGGAAGGAGAGAAATTTGAAGGTTCTAGACAGATATTGGCCCAAGTCTGTCCATGCAGGACATTTCCGGCAAAATGAAGATGAATACCTCGCCATTTTTAAGGAATATATGAACCTGGTTGAGAATTCACTTGTAAAGAAAGAAGCTTGAAGACCACAGCAATTAACGGGATAATTATTTAGTAGTGTTACCAACGTAATTCTCCTAATCGTTTGCAGTGTTCCCCGCATTGCTGTGAAGCGCTCGCTTGTAAATAATTAAAGGTCTTTGTCTCTCCTCTGTTGTCAAGTCGCGGTTATTTCGCCGTGAGACTGGCAGACGGGGAACAACTACAGATGTTACATCGGTTTATGTGATTGGTTTGCAGGGTACATTAATCTGCACTAAATTTTGTACTTTATTAAACGTCCAAGCCTCATAATAACGCTGCACACAAAATCAAACAACATAAGGAACTTCACACCGCCGGCATATTGGATTTTGGTCTAAGCAATAAGAACTTAACATCATATCAAGTGTCTTTTTTACTTTTTATTGAAGACTAGGTTAGTATATACAATCCTCAAGGATCGGAATTCCCAAGAGACGGCATTATCCCGAAAAATATTCTCTGATTTGATTGGCAGAATCTCTCTACCGATGGGCGTATTCCCGGGGCGTATTGGACCTATTAGTCCCGTTGTCCCACTTTCAATAATCCATGGAATGTAGGCTACTATGTTGTTGTACAGGACACTTTTCACCAGAAAGGAAAGCTAAAGATCGAAAACGAAATCTGTCCACCACTCCTGACACGAAGACTTTTCACACCAAATGTTTAACACAGATCAGTCATGCTTTGACCATTATCCGCCTGTCTTGATCGGTTTGGCCCGTATCTTACTCTCCCCTGGTCCAGCAGATCGCTTATTCCTCGTGAGATTTTCCGATATCCATTCGGGACTGATGTAGTAATTTCTCTTTGGAACTGGAGGGTTCGCATTGTAGTACATGCATCGCTCGAACTGTAACGTCTTCGGAGGACGCGGTATTGTCGGTTCGGGGGTATCGCATGGATAGGGAACTGTAACGGTGACAGGTGGTGGCACTTGTCTGAAATGAAGGGATGATATATCAAGAGAGATGTAAATTGGAGTTGAGGTACAGAATAATGATAGTTTGCCATTCAAACACTTACTTCTCCACCTCATTCACCCACTCGTCGATGCTCCTCCGGGTGTAATTTCTTTCCTTTCCGTCATCGAAGAGATTCGGCATAGGAACAAACGATCTTGTCAAGGCGTCGTATTCCGGGCTCTTAGGGGGTTTGGGCTGTCGTCTTGTTACAGCTGTGTAGTACTTGGCCGATGTCAGCTCTCGCTCCCTGTCCCTAACATTACTCGGTGGCAGCCGCCGTCGCTCCATTACGCTGGTTGATTGTGACCGAGGCTTACCCGCCGTCGACTCCCTTTTGTGAGTCAACCAGAACAGCCGTAACGCCTCGGTTTCTGAAAGAAAAAAACGGGCATATATTAAGTACCAGTATTTTAAAACCCAGTTTCAGTCTAGGGGGTGGAAACGGGCGGCAACGTACGCGGTGTCCGTAATTTATCCATAGGGTTTTATGCGAGTCGCACTTCGTGGCCGAGGACTTTCCCACGAACGATCGGGCTAAGACTGCGGATCTAATGTAAAGGCACCAGTGTTCGCCTAGTTCAATAGCCCTCTATTTTTGTACGATGAAATAATGTACCCGTCATGATTCGTCACGCTTTGCTGCAGATATCAATATATTGATATCAGAAGAGCGAGTGAGAGTCACTGAAGTGTAGCTTTCGCGGCATAGAAACACACGCTATATGTGAGTGTAGGCTGCTATGCTCGGCCACCTGTCTTCATCTGTTTTTTACGGGCGTTAAATAAAGAACACTTGAGTGGATCCTAAATTTCGGCAATGGCGAGTGTGACTAGATTGATAGTGGAGCCCGCTGCATTGGACCGGCGTCACACTGCCGGGTCATCATGGCCGCCACGGCATCCATGTTGAATTTATGAACCATTGAACCATCTGTTGAGTATCGCCACGAAAATGCATTTTCTGTTTTCTGATTGATCCGAGCTTTTATTGCCCATTGCCCTACCCAACGCCACCTTTTGGGCCACATCCGGCGAGACTGAGCACCACACTCGAAACCATCCTGAGGAAACAATTCCCAGTCACCGCGCACACTAGTGTGCGCCGGCGGCGGTCGGTGACGAGGGGTTACCCGCGCGAGCGCTGAGAACCAGCCTCTTTATAGTACAGCGGTTAAGGGTAAAAATCTTTCACTTCTTCAAGAAAGCATGAAACTCGCCACATGGGAACTTTGATACCCAAGGATCATGAAAAAGATGGACCCAAAAATTCGCGCCCCCTAAACCGCTCTACTATTCTCGGGATATTCGGAACTCAGGGGAATTCGCGCTATCTAAAACACGTCATATTGACCTACTTACAGTATTCACAAATGATATTCATGACGTTGTGTGCAACTATTGTACTGCTGGAGCGCACGTTTTATTGACTAATCCAACGCTTCGCTTTACCATCTGCCACCGTGGCCCAATGGATAAGGCATCGGCCTCCTAAGCCGAGGATTGCGGGTTCGAGTCCCGCCGGTGGTTGGTGGCATTTTTTGTCTTTTTTATTTTTCATTGTTCTCTTTTTTCTATTTATTTATATATTTTTCAAAATTACCCCTTTAAAGCTTCGTTATACTAGTCGTATTTTAGTCTTATTTTCGTGGCTCAGAAGTCATTGAAAAGTCAGTCGCCATCCGGAGCTGTTTTGAAGGAGGTCCTGACATCTCAATTCGATTCAAACCAGGACTTTTCGCCAATGAAAGGAAGATTTATCATAATCATAATCCATTGAAACTTTGTGCACACGCCGCGGGACATTTATTTCTGGACAAACGCCGCGCCTCGGTGTGGCTAACGGCGTCTTGAAAGCCTTCATTATGTTGAAAGAAAATCATTTTCTTTTTAAATTCTTTAATATACACCATAATGATTACCAGTAAAGGTACACACAGACACCTGAGCCAATTTGATGGCAGTGGCATAATTGTGTCACTGGTGTTTATCTCGCATGTGTTATGGCGATGAATGGTTTATGTGGCTAGACCTAATAATTCGTGAGCACCGCGATGTCGTTGGGTGAATCCTTCATGGCAATTTCTTACTCGCAACCCGAGTAGAAATACTCCATCTATCAGCAGTGGCATTTTTAAGCATAACAAATGGCTGAAGAAATCTACTCACTTGATCTGAGCCTAATCAATCTTCTGGAATCGGGGTACTCCAGCTGGGGCTGAAGGAAGGGTATTCCTGGCATGCCTGGCGCTGAATGACCCAGCGAGTCGGGCAATCTCGGATCAGTTAGGATGGATTTGTCGATGGCAGGAAACTGAAGACAGACAATAATATGAATAGGCTTTCATTACTTTCCCATTGATTGTGAACATTCATGGTTGGGCATGTGCTTTTTCTAAGTTTGGCGGATCATACCAGAGGCTGACCTCTAAACCAAAATGTTGCACGTATCTTTGCGCATTAAGCCCATCAACTTTGTTGATGATCGAAATAACACTACAGACCAATGTCTCAAGAAAGAATTAGCGTTCTGGATAATGTTAGTTCAAAATTAAGCCATACTAATGCATTTTGTCTGCTGTTATAATCAGGATTTATAACCTAAACTCACAATGTTGGCACACTAGGGGGCCGATTTAATAGACGTTTGCTAAGCTAACCATTGGTTCCACCAAAAATAGATAGGCATGCAAAAAGTGTACATGTCAACTAAATTTGCACCAAAAGCCCTGTTTGTCGATAGTAAGCGCTATACAGAGCTTAGAAAACGGGGCTTTTTGGTGAAAAATTTAGGCCTACTCGTCATGCTGTATTCCGTCGCGTCGGCCATTCGTTTTCAGTCGCCCTGACCGGGATGAGACAACCGGCGGAGGCTTTCCCTTGTACTGGGCTATCCTTAATGATGCAGTTACCGTCATTTTGTTTTCTTTGCCCTATCTGCATATTGGGCCGAAAAAAGTAAAGAAATTCGCCGCAGGACATCAACTGCGAAATATACCCATTTATGAATGTGTTATGCAAGCGAATTCGTGGATTGCTAGAGTGAAATATTCGGCTTAGATTAAATCGTAAGTTTTTTACGTGAAGCAAGCGATTTGCACGTAAAAAAAGTCCCGCAGAGCCGACGTCACGTTTTCAAATAATTGTAATCGTAAATGTAAAACGTAAGCTTGCAGAAACTCCCTAGTATAACTACCCATGCCCTTTTCACGATTTGACCGGATCTGAAGAATTGGCCACACTATGAAACCTCAGTGGGCATACGGGGAATCACACTCCATGGTGGGTGAATTCATATATGACGCCGCAAAAAGTCATCGAAGACAACAATCGGAGACAGCACACCACTGTGTATTATAAAAGGATCGATGCATGGTTCGTCCTAAGCATGAGGTATCATACCTACCCTACAGTGAGCATAAGAATCAAAAGGGTCCATGGCGGATCCTCTCGATAGAAACCCTTCAGCAAACGTCTACGAAACGGTCCGTGAATTAATTTCAACTATCAATCAATCAAACGAAAGAAAATGATCAATAAACTTTGATTTCGTCGAGTTAATATTGACGCTCCGAGTCCATGCCTCGTCTGTTGTTTCGTGAAGATTTGCTTTTCCGTTAAAGGCAGGTCCTTGGCCCGTTACTAAAGTATTATATCCGCCATAATACAGTTAATAGGCCTACTGGTGGAGTTTTGTGACAGAGAGCGGTCGAGTGTGACTTATTGGAGGCCCCTGTCCCGAAAGGCTAACAAGCAATAAGCGGATCAACTTCACGAAGTCGCCGGTTCGTCGGAGAAAAAATGCTTTTGAGCTCTGAAAACTTGGTTAGACCTTGGAGGAATTATACTGACAGTATAATTATATGTCAGTATAATCCTTCCAAGGTTAGACAAAGTGCGTAGTCAAGAGGGTGGCGTCCCAGTCATTCAGCATGCGTAACTACGTAGCGGGGGGGGGGGGGGGTNGAAATGAAGTTGAATTTCGTATTTCGTCAGATTTGCGAAACCTCCCTATTAAGGCCCGTTAAAGGCCCGTTTATACAGAGCGCGACCGCGACTGCGACCGCGACCGCGGCAGCCGCATCGGCGGGATTGATCAAATGTAAAATGAATGCGAACGTACATACACAACGCCACCGCGGCCGCGACCAAAATTTTGGTCGCGCGGCCGCGGCATGCCGCAGAGATTGCCTCCAGAGCGAAATTTTTGAAAATGCCGCGCGACACTTTTTTTGTAATGTGAACTTCAATGTGGTCCTGGCATATTTCCAGGCGACCACGGCGTTTTCGTTTATAGGCTAGCGGCTGCCGCGGTCGGTGCCGCGGTCGCAGTCGCGGTCGCGCTCTGTATAAACGGGCCTTTAAAGCCCTTTGCCGCGCGCGTCAGCGAAGTTGACGCGGCGGGGCCATGGGGGCGTGATATCACGCGACTGTTTGAGTGCGGGCGAAGACAGTCGTATAGTTTCACTGCTCGATGATAGATGGCGCGAGCATAATAGACTGGTTTGTTGCCCTCATCAGCTGCTCATTGGGTATCAGTCTAATCGCAATGGCGTCATCGAGTTGTAGCAGACTAGCTTCTCTCGGCGGCTTCCGATTTTCTTCCCCGATGAGAACATACCTCAGGCATAGGAATGCACAGAAACATGGTACTGATTATGTTCTACCTGAGAGAACCTTTTCGAGCTCTATTAATGTTGGATGTTGATCAGAGGGGCTGAAAATATTAGGCTCAGTGAACATGTGAACAGTAAATGAGTAGTAGGCCTATGGGCAGTTATTTCCGCAAAAAATCGGTGTGAGTCACGTTTTTCATTTTTAGCTGCAAACATGGAGGTCATGAGGTATAAAATATTTTATACCTCCATGCTGCAAAGCACAGAATTTCTGTGGGGAGAGCACGCAAGTAGCGGGAAACATCTTCAAAAAAGCAAGATTTATTTTGTTTAGCTATCCGAGGTTTTTGTAGGGTTCGTAAGTGAACTAACAATAACGTTCATTTTTCTTCTTATTAAAAGACCACTGTATTGCATCTTTCTGTCGACAGCCGGCGTCACCGGCACCATGCTCCAATACTGTAGTTAAGCCTTTCGCCCCAGTGTTGGAGAATGTATGATTACAGTCTCGGTCACCCAGCCGCTGGGGATCGAGCAAGTTTGTGTAGCAGTACTGCGGAACGAAACGGCTGGCTGCGCGAGACTAGTTGCATGCGGTAGTTTACCAAGTCGTTAATAGAGGTCTCCCCCTTAACACGGGTAGGTGTAACGCAGGATTGGGAAGCAATACTGTGGTCCTTTAAACGCAAGAACCATGAATAAATTATAATGACTTAGAACATTAGAAATAAAAATAAAAGACAAATTTACACTTTAACGTTGCATTTTGTTAGAAATCTACGTCAAGGCAGATCCAGGATTTCTGCCAAAGGATTGTGCCCCAGAAAATTTTCAAAATAAAAATGGGATGGCGAAATGCGTTTTACACTAGGCAGGCATCTGAGGCACAAAAAAACCATCACTCTGCCGCAATAAGGGGGATGCGCACCTAAATCCACCACTGGCATTGAATGTACCGGTATGTACACGGCAGGCCTTGTGCAGTAGAGTAGTGTGATAGGCCTAATAATAATCATAGGCTTACTCAATTCAATAGTCAGAGGACCTCCTAGAGAATAGGCCTAGGTCTGTAGTATGGTATGAGTGTCAGCCACCCCTTGGCAGTTTAAAGGTCGACTGAAGTAAATTCAAGCTGAGAACAAGTCGCCTTCTCATTTCTTTTCAGCACCGTCCTTCTTTCATCTGAGTTCCAGGTCATTGGTGAGCCTCCCTGACACACATGAAATGCTCAGAGAAACATGTCGTGATTTTGCAGACAAAGAATTGAAACCTATTGCTGGTGCAGTTGATAAGGAGTGCCGTTACCCTAAGGAACAGGTAATTTTGCAGTGTTGTGATTCCTGTCTAGTCTTGGTGATGGGGATGCCCTGCATACTGCATCTATTTTCATCATTTTGTCAGGGGCGTAGTTGGCTTTTATGGCCTGGGGGGGGG
>NMRB01000002.1:827954-889624 GCA_002633025.1 Notospermus geniculatus | reverse complement strand
CTGGATGACTTTTGTGGCAACTTGGGTTCAACCATTCATCTGAACGGGGTGGTGTTTTTTGCATAGGAAGCACTACAAACTGATTCAATGAGGTAATCTTTCTAACAAAACATTCTTTTGAATGGTCATCACCCTGCCCTTACTGCTCTGCAAGGAAAGGCAAGTTATGTAACTCTAATTCTCAATGCCTATGGAGTTGTGGTGCTGGCTAGGTGCTGGCCTGATGTAAGACTGTTCATACAATAGCTGTGACAACAAAGACAGCAATTCTTTGCCATGAATGCTGGAACATTGTAGGCCTACCTTACACCCCAGAAGGATCAATAGACCAGTCCTTTCCAGAAGAACTACATGGTAAGTTTCTTGCATTTCAAAAACAGAATATCAACATTTCGTGACATTTTTCTCTTGTTTCTTTTATCTTACCATACAAATGAGTGCCACCCAAATCCATATGCCAAAAATCATGTAAAACAATTAATTATTTCTTTGTATACGAAGAGTTTTAAATCCTTTTGTCTTAAAAAATTACTTCAAATGTTATTGATTGTTGTACCATTTAAATTGGTCTGAAACACAGAATTATCCCTCCAAATTGCAAGATTGTAGCTCTTTCAGTTTTCCCACAGATCACAAATCGCAATCTTGAATTCAAAGTGAAACAGCCCCTTTCCTCATCCCTGCCTGCATTTATCGGCCATTGCTATCTATCACTGATTTCTGTATTGGTACTGTATCGCCCAATTCCAATTTTCATTTATGATCACACAAAAGACTGAAATTCAACACCAGACAGAAACACATGAACAGCTAATGCCTACTTCTTCAGGACAAAGTTATCTGTGGTTGAAAAAAAGAAAACATCCTAAGTCAGCAGTTTTAAAATGCCCATCTTATATACATCAATATAGAATTGAGTCTTTGACTCATTCACTACTCATGCTACCATTAACTGTGTTCAATACTATTCTTCAAGAATTGCCACATATTTGAGGAAGTGATATTTGGATCTGAAGTTAAAAAATGTCTATTCATACTTCATTATGTACAGAATGAAAATGAAGAACATGCTGAAGAGGACAAAGGCAGAGTTGTGAACGAGTTAAAAACTAGGTTCTTAGTCCACTGGCATCACTTGTAGCACTCAGTTCTGATAACCAACATCAAGTTTACTGCTGGCGACAAATTGGCATTTTCATCATTTGTATCTTTCCTTTTGATGGCGAACCTGGAGATTTTTGTTGGCCACCTGCTCTCTTAGGTGGCGTGGTTCTTGGTAGTCTTGGCTGCACGTCCCTTGGAGCTGCTGCTGCTGGTCTGGTTGCTTCGTTTGAATCCACCACATTGTCAAGACGAGTCAAAGACTGGGATTTGTTCATAGGTGCAGGTATCTGTGTGTTGTTGCTGACTGGTTTTGGTTTGGGTGTGAAGTTGCTGGTTGGTAAAGATTTGGGCGAGTAATTCGTGGCGGGTTTGGGTTCAGGGACGGGGGAGGCACTCCTAGATTCATCGTCATTGATGTAGTACCGTCCATTTTGATTCGGAAGCTCGTGTTGTTTCAAAATTCGTTGATCCTTTTCCATTGCTTGTATTCGTGACAGAGACTGTGTCCTCTCATACCGGTAGTAATAACTGGTACGTCTACCAGTGCCAACAGCGTAGGAATCTGTCTCGGATTCACTAGTTTCATTTGGAGTGGGTGCATCTGATTGTCGACGGTAATATTCCTCATCAGACATATCAGATGGACCATAATCATGCCTGTGCCTGTAGTCCGACTCACTCCTGTAATCCGAACGTGGCGAACGCCGGTAATCAGACTCGTATCTATAATCCGCCTCAGATTTGTAATCTGAACCATGCTTATAGTCCAATCGATGCTTTTCGTCAGATCGATAATGATAGTCTGAATCACGACTGTAGCCGTCATATCGCCTCTGTGTGTGATCAGCTTCTCTCCTGTATTCCGATTCACGACCATAGTTGGACCCGTGTCGGTAGTCCGAGTCATCTCTCTCACTGTATCCATGTCTGTAGTCAGATCGGTACTGGTATTCTGGATCATCTCTGTAGTCTTGTTCCCTGGTGTAATCCGATCCATACCTGTAGTCGGAATATCGTTCTTCTGACCCATGTCTGTAATTGGCTACCTGCTTTTCCCGTGATCCATGCTTGTAGTCAGACTTGTTAGCATCATCTGCGTAATCATCATACTTACTACTATGTGTTTTATGCCTGTGGTCAGACCTATATCTATCGTCATAGTCAGTTTCTCTATACTCTTTATCATGCTTACGACTTGATCTAGACTTACGATCTGAGTGTCGTGAATCAGACCTTTGGAATTCTGGATCAGATCTGGTGTATTCAGCCTCATTTCTATAGTAATCACTGTCATAATCCGACTTATGTCTAATGCGGTGTGGATCACGTTTAATGCGGCTTGGATCATCCTCATAGTAGTCCGTATCGTACCTATTATACCCAGAATCATACTCATAATCATGCCTGCTGTATTCAGCATCGCGTCTCTTGTATTCAGCATCATGTCTTCTGTAACCAGCATCGTATTTATTATAATCGTTAGAATGCTTACTGTACTCAGTAGACCCTTGTCTATTGTCAATAGATTTGTTTTGTTTGTAATCAGACCCCTGTCTGACCTGT
The DNA here is from genome assembly GCA_002633025.1 of Notospermus geniculatus. Lineage (NCBI taxonomy): Eukaryota > Metazoa > Nemertea > Pilidiophora > Heteronemertea > Lineidae > Notospermus > Notospermus geniculatus. The sequence continues at coordinate 886,957 of NMRB01000002.1, read as the reverse complement.
TTATTGTCAGTTTTTGCAAGTCTTGGATTATCGCGCTCTGGTGTGTGATATTCCGATGCTGGCCTACTGTATTCAGACATGGGTCTTTGCTCCCTTGGGTCATCGGAAATTGCATCGAAATATTCTGACTTTTGTGACACGCAATCCGCATCTTTTTGCTGGCTTATTTTTCGGGTGGGCCTGACCCCAATGGATTGTAGATGCTCTGTAAATTCATTCGGTGAAAGTACAATGATTGCGTATTGAATTTTTTTGCTCTTCATCCAGCTGTAACTGTTGTCAAATTTGGCGATATCTGAAAGAGAAAGGAGACAATTTAGGATGACATTCTACAGACGGTCTATTTCTGGTATTTGGTCTCCTACACATTGGCTGACATGCAAGAGGAATTACCATAAAACAACTCCTTGAACATTAAACTTACATTTTCCTGCTTCTTTGCACTCCTGATATCCCTCTTCTACGTACAAGAAACTATTCGATCGATGTTCAGGCATGAGTAATTCCAACTCTCTACCCCTCTTGTACATGACCATGAAGCTAATGTCGTGATCCTGGGTCTTGAACTGCCACCTGTGAAAAGAAACATAAGTGCAGTACACTAGAGGGTATCCCCCAAACATGTCCCTGATAGGCCTTAATATCCAGTGGGGGGCCCAGGTTTAACCAGTTCAGTGCCATGTCATGGTATACCAGCACACACATCATGATGCAGAATCCCGCAAGTTTTCATTTGAGAGTGACGGTATGACACTTTTACATTGCTACTTGATTGTTTAACGTGAATCAGTTGTTTACCTCAGTGCTGATCCTGGTTCTTTGATGTTGAACTCAAGCTCTAGATTTCCACCTCGGCCGATGGTTGTATCAACTATGCTTTTCTTAGGGAGGGTGAACTTGTCAGGGAGATAGTAGGATTCTGGGACCTTTCCACCGTAGCAAACCTGTAGAGAAGGAAAATGGGGTGGTCACAAAAGATGGTCCCTGTTGTCACAAGTTGCAGGTTCATAGTTAGTTCCTCTCTCTCTCTCATCTATCCTGCATTACATCATAGATCGATGAATATTGTTCATCCTTTGGTTAGGATTTTAAGCTTGCCTTTAGCGTAGACAATCAGGGTTAGTCACTTTCTGTTTGAACAGAAGAAAGTTGCCAGGAGTTTCATTCTCTACATACTGGGTATCCAGTATATAAAGACTTAGATAATCTGTCAGCCTCCTACCCACCGAACTCCTGCAAGTTCCATCTCCATCAGGGTCTCTCTTTTTCCCGCCATATTTCACTGGTAGTTGGTCCTCGTCAATCTCCCTCAACAAAACCTCTTTCCAACCAGAAGCTGACAAAGAAAGCGATGGACATTCGAAAAGTGTACGTTGCAAAACATGAGCAGAACAACCAGGGGATAACACTGGCGTCTGTCCAGACCTTATTACCGCTGACCTCAACAAGGACATTTAATATGTCAAGAAATCTCAGTCAGTTGATGAAAGCTGACTGTAAGGGGACTTTCACTTTCAATTGGCTTGTCTGGTCTGTCGATTCACGACAGATCTGATGTTCCCACGAATATGAACTATGAATTGCAAAATCAATTGCCATGTAAAACATTTCCGGCTTTTGGAATTGGTATTAAGACTTTGTGATGTTTCAAGAAAATTCAAGGAAACAGATAATTTTTCAAGTACATCTGATATAAAAGTGATTAAATTTGTGAAAACTAAATATCAAGAGAAGTGATGTGAAACGTAAACTGTTGTTAAGGAAGGTCCATCTGAAATTCACCGAACACACTGTGATTATTAAGTGATTAAGTGAATTTGATTTAATGAGGGTTTCGGTTTTTTGACTGTTGAGCACAAGTATTCTGTATGTAGAGCTAATCAAAACTTTAAAACGGCAAGAAACCAAGATGAACAATGTGGTACAATCAAATATAAAAGAAACTTCAAAAAGATTGGAAAAATCTCTACCTTCATCTGAAGATATTTCGATAAAGTGATAGAATGAATTGGGCAATGCAGTTAGTATCACTTCTTGAATAGTCATGGATATTTGCTCTTAGTTCACTGAGAATTATGTAGAATTATTTCTAAGCGTATCANTTGTTTACCTCAGTGCTGATCCTGGTTCTTTGATGTTGAACTCAAGCTCTAGATTTCCACCTCGGCCGATGGTTGTATCAACTATGCTTTTCTTAGGGAGGGTGAACTTGTCAGGGAGATAGTAGGATTCTGGGACCTTTCCACCGTAGCAAACCTGTAGAGAAGGAAAATGGGGTGGTCACAAAAGATGGTCCCTGTTGTCACAAGTTGCAGGTTCATAGTTAGTTCCTCTCTCTCTCTCATCTATCCTGCATTACATCATAGATTGATGAATATTGTTCATCCTTGGGTTAGGATTTTAAGCTTGCCTTTGGCGTACTAGACAATCAGGGTTAGTCACTTTCTGTTTGAACAGAAGAAAGTTGCCAGGAGTTTAATTCTCTACATACTGGGTGGCCAGTATATAAAGACTTAGATAATCTGTCAGCCTCCTACCCACCGAACTCCTGCAAGTTCCATCTCCATCAGGGTCTCTCTTTTTCCCGCCATATTTCACTGGTAGTTGGTCCTCGTCAATCTCCCTCAACAAAACCTCTTTCCAACCAGAAGCTGACAAAGAAAGCGATGGACATTAGAAAAGTGTACGTTGCAAAACATGAGCGGAACAACCAGGGATAACACTGGCATCTGTTCAGACCTTATTACTGCTGACCTCAACAAGGACATTTAACATGTCAAGAAATCTCAGTCAGTTGATGAAAGCTGACTGTAAGGGGACTTTCACTTTCAATTGGCTTGTCTGGTCTGTCGATTCACAAAGACAGATCTGATGTTCCCACGAATATGAACTATTATGAATTGCAAAATCAATTGTCATGTAAAACATTTCCAGCTTTTGGAATTGGTATTAAGACTCTGTGATGTTTCAAGAAAATTCAAGGAAACAGATAATTTTTCAAGTACATCTGATATAAAAGTGATTAAATTTGTGAAAACTAAATATCAAGAGAAGTGATGTGAAACGTAAACTGTTGTTAAGGAAGGTCCATCTGAAATTCACCGAACACACTGTGATTATTTAGTGATTAAGTGAATTTGATTTAATGAGAGTTTCGGTTTTTTGACTGTTGAGCACAAGTATTCTGTATGTAGAGCTAATCAAAACTTTAAAACGGCAAGAAACCAAGATGAACAATGTGGTAAACAATCAAATATAAAAGAAACTTCAAAAAGATTGGAAAAATCTCTACCTTCATCTGAAGATATTTCGATAAAGTGATAGAATGAGTTGGGCAATGCAGTTAGTATCACTTCTTGAATAGTCATGGATATTTGCTCTTAGTTCACTGAGAATTAGGTATGTAGAATTATTTCTAAGCGTAGCATATACCATTAAACGTTAACTTTTTTGCATCAATGACTCTAAAAATCAGTGCATAAAACATGACCATAATCATTGAAGAAATACCAAATTTCCACTCATTTACTCTCGTTGATTGCTTGATTAATGCCTTTCTACTGGTACTTGTGCTACATTAGGTCATTATAGATTCATTCAACACCATTTTTCTACGCATAATACTTGTTCGTGAACAAGTACTACCAGGTATATTCCTTCTTGGTTAGCCCCAGCAATTTCAATGTGCAGTTTTCGTTTTACTTCATTTGCAGACAAGCCAATATTCTGTAGAATCAAATACGATTAACCACCCCAATCAAATTGTTTACTTACTTCCAAAGACTTTGATTTTTTTAATGGTCGTCTCTGTCAGGAATGGTTTCACGAGATTGAAGGCAATTGGGAAATATTTGGGGGCTGAAAGTGAAAAAGGGCTTTAAGGTTACCACAGTCAGGAAAACAGTCAAAACTAAGTCTTTCCAAATCCTGTGGCTGTGTCACATGGGTCCAATCCATTACTGGTACAAGACCAGGTCAACTGAGAGTGATACTATGACCAAGTTGAGAGACCACATAGTTGAGAGACCACAAGACACAAGATTCGAGACAGTCTGACTCGTGCCTCCATTTCCTTTTAACCTTATCTTTTCTATATCTACATACCGTTTATGATATAGTTGACTTTTAGTGTTTCGGGATAGTTATCTTCCACCATCTGGACCAGATCGTTGAAGAGCTCAACACCTGAAATATGGAGAACATTTCATTAGATGACATTCGATCTTTTCACTCATACAAAGCCAGGCTTGAGGGCCCAAGGGTTCATGAACCACAGAAAGTCCACACATATCACTCAGCATTCTTCCCACGGTAACCAGCCAAGCAGCACTGGTCATGAAATGTCCAGACTGGTCTCAAACCTGTGACAAATGACTGTTGCTTGGCAAGCCAGCATGCAAATCACTTGACATGACCTCCCCATTCTTTGTAGCAGTAAGTAGCTGTGGTTACAAGATAGCCAGCAAAAGACATCAGTTGTGTGAACGAGGGAGAAAATGATCTAGTCTGGTGTTGTTACTGGAGGCGGCCTTCAATTATAGCGGCTGTGTGCACAGCTGCGGGTATAGCCATAATGTACTGATGAAAACTATTGATTTTGATTCTTCACTCTATCTATGCATCTTACACTTGTACAGCATAGTAGGGCAACAATTTCTTCTTACTAATTTAAAGACTTGTCAATTCTGCCTTCCTGTTCTTCATCAGGTATGAACAGAGGCATTCCGTCACTGCGTTGGCAGGGTTTGTCAATAAGCGAAGTGTTTTGATGCACACGTATTACACCCCAATAGTCAGATCAGTAGAAGGACCGAGTCGGATGGTGTACAGTCGATATCATCGTAACACTCTGCAGATCATGCCAGTATGTACGTCAAGTACACCAACTTCAATGGCAATTCTGGCACCAACTGCTTCATCAATCAATTTCATTCAATGAAATTCATATGGTTACAGGTGCCATGTCGTCACGGAGATGTGTTAGTGCTGTCCGCACTTTCATTTGCCAGATTTTGACAATTATCCAGTGAAATCTGATACCTTGAACTGGTGGCAGAAGAATAAATAATAAGGATCTTTTGGAAATTGATACTCCACTCTGATTTTCCAACCAAGGGAATGTGATACTCGTCTTAGTACATGTACATGTGCATGTACAATAGCCGAGAGTACAACTTCCCAGCAAGTACAATAACTCTCGAAATATATGTACGATATCCTTTGACAGGCACAGATCCGAAGGGCAAACCCGGCCCGTGCTCCCCCCCCCCATTTTTCGGTGACCAACATTAGAAAAATTGTCCTTTTTCAGCTACAGAATTGCCTTGTAATTTGTCCCTGAGATGCTGGGAAATCACACCAACGGCCTTCTAGATTTCAAAATTTCCTGGGGGAGAACCCCCAGACCTCCGCTGTAGCTTCGCGCCTTTGGTGCTTGCCTTCATCGGTCCCCCTGTGTCCTTCTGTGCCCCCCTTTACCAGAATCCTATTCCTAAATCCGCCCCTGTTTGAGATACGAAATTCTCTGTAAAGCAAGTGACAGAGTCTCTGTGGGCCAGAAGAACATTTACCACAGGCAGAGCCAGTGAAATGACAAATGGATAACCAAACATGACTTCGCTAATACAAAGATAAACCATAGCCATGAAATAGACAAAGGCCATTAGTCACCGAAATTTGCTTATTCTGTCAGAGTTTTGAAATCTCCATCTCCCTAGACAACGAGCCCAGAGCATTCAATAGGAAATGTATACTGGATAAATAAAAGATACAGATGAATGGTACAGATGTCTGGTTTCTCTAGAATCAACTGATGGGAACAACTCAACATGATTCTCTCCATATTTGTTGTTGGTTGCTGTCTTCCTCGCTGCCATTTCTAAATCAAACAGTCGTGTACTTTGCAATACTTGTGTTCCAGGAGCCATTTCTACCGAACCGTAGTGTTTGTATGATGCATGAGCAGAAATGTGTTCGTCTTGACAGATTTCACTTTGATTTCTTTATGACTGGAATCACCTACCTGGTTTCCACATATGTTTCCAGCTCAGATGTTCAAGATCAAAGATCACAGCCACTTGATCGACCATCTTTCCAAGCTGAAAAAAGATGGCATGAGAATGAGTGGACAATTACTTTGGCTTGACAGTGACAAAAAAATATGAGTTGGACAATCGTACAGTTGGTAGCGTGGGGTCAGTTTCAGATCTTTTATAACATTTTTGAGGTGGTCTAGGAAAACCCATCGGATGTCGCATTTGAGGAAAGTGTTAATAGCCTTGGTGAAGCCACACATTTCAGTAGCTGAAATGTAACAGGGAAACAGTAGTAGATCAATGCACAGGCAATCTGACAGCTCTTGTTGATCATTCCGCGACATCCGCCGGGTTTTCCTAGACCACCACACGTATCAGTAATACGTAGTGAGGTTTTGCAAATCTGACGAAACACGAAGTACGAAATCCGAAATTGGACTTCATTTCCATGACGTAACGTATTTCAGGAGATGGTTGGTACCACAAATATCGCCTGCTGCAAGAGCGTCTTTTAGTGTATGACGTTAGACCGATAGAGTTACGGTGTAGGTATATTAAACTGTAAAATTTATGTAGGCTATCGCTTCCACTTTGTAGATACGAAGTGGAAATTTAAAAATTCAAGATGCACCATAACTCTCTCGATCTTACATGATATGGTAAAAGAGGCACTGGCAGCAGGGACATTTTGTGGTACCAGCCATCTCCAGAAATACATTAGATCCTGGGAATGAAGTTGAATTTCGTACTTCGTGTTTCGTCAGATTTGCGTAACCTCGCTAATGAAGGAGATATTGGTACTGAGTACAAAATATGAACTATCTTATGTCACTGCCTGCTGACGCAGTGATAGCTAAGTACCCATGTTATGAATGCCAGTATAAGAACCCCTGGTAAAGGATTGGAACAAACTTATTTGGAAACTTTTAGTGTTGGGCAGAAAATAACAGAGAGGATGTTTCTTTGAGTAATGATATGACATTTTCATCAGATAGAGCTAATGATGGACCATCCCATGACAAATACAAAATGGTATACAACTCTGTCAACAGACACTACTGAATCCAATTATGCTTGACGAGGGCTGCAAGACTAATTCTACAGTGGGAAGCGATCCTTTTCAAACCAGCGTCACGTATGTCGTGATGCCTCTCCATGGTAACGAAACCGAGTATCCACCGCGTTGTAACTTCAACTTAACAACAACACAGGTTCATGTGCACTCTATATGCGTATGGTCCAACAACCATTATTTTCTGTTACCATCTGCTTGAAATACTCTAAACAAAATTTCAAACGGCTGTCGATAAGTTTCAATGAAAAACCTTTATCTTGGCTGCTTAGTTCAACATCATCATCTTCAGAATTTTTCCAATAATGATGCACTGGATTTTATAGAAGTCTTTATTGACTTGCAGTTATAGCAATTTATCTTTCACAGATGAAAATGAAACAGTAGGGAAATTGAGAAAGGAAATGAGTAGTGTTCCACAAATGTTCATGTCCAGAGTCATTCCCAAAAATCTTCTTGGTTTGGCAATTTGAAGCCCTCATTTGCTTAGAGATGTGCAAAACTGGCTGATTGGTTACAGTTTTACCATCCATAATCAAGGGTCCAGACACCAGATGGAATCCAGGGAACAGAACTATGGCAGGTGCTGAAGTGCTTGAACATGATATGAGAATGACAAATTCATGGTTCAAAATCACTCAAATCGGTGGTAGCTGATGATATCATGTTTATCCCGCAAGATTTTACCGTATGTGAAGTGACAGCAGAGCTCAATTTTCTGGGCAATATCTTTTGATGTAGTGAAGTTTACGTGGCATATCATGCTCTGTTTAATGAACATATTGATATATTCTGCTCACCTTTTTTGTTTGTTCCTCAAAATGTCTATATATCGACTCAAACACCTTCACCTTGCTCTTCATTACGTCAATCTTCCGAGTAGAGTAACAAATACCTACAAAGAAATAGGGGCAAAGAAGCTGTGACTAGAATCATTGTAAGTGCAGTTTGTACCGATGTTTTATGCAAATGCCCAAGTTGTTTTGAGTTTCTCTACCTGTTGCGGAAACAGAGAGTATGATTGAGTGAGAAATATGTACAGATACAATGTCAAAAGAGGAAAATGTTTTGAAGTGTATCATGCCTGGAAGAAACAATAACAGATACGTTCTTCTGAGAGGGTAACTGAGTACAGTATATTCACATACTAGTATATCACATCAAACAGCTACACATACTGTAGTATGATATAGAACTGTAAACTATCCAGGATTATTCATGCCCATGTTTCGGTCTGTTCTTTCAAGACTTAAACTGAATTCTCAAATCCTTTGTGATTTAAGCCGAGCTTGAGATAATGGCAGGCCACACGATCATGTTAAGACCACAACTAATCATTGCAGCTAAATGCACCGAGACAAATGCATGGATGCAAAAATAGAAAGACCTTGGTGATGTCATGGAGGTGAGGTGAAATCTGTGAACAGAAGAGAGTTTTTCGATGGCATCCATGTGACCATGGAGAACCTGCGTATTGGAAAAGCAGGCCATGTGCTTGAGAAAAGCCTTCATTCCTTAGTTACTAATATATGTAATTAGGTGTACAGCAAAGACCACGGAGGTAGTGGCAAAGGCAGTATCTTAGCCTTCATAAGGGACCATAAAAAATTGTGGATTGTGACAATGATTGTGAAGACCATCATCTAGTGTTATCTAGTGTTATTGGTCAGTGGCTTGACGACATTTTGCCTAGTCACATGAAGGCTTATGTCGCTTCTTTGAAGGAGCTTCCCAGGCAAAATGCTTGATGGCAGAACCGCCACCCATCCCCGGCACCCATCTTTTTCTATTAAACCCAAGTCTGCAGTCAGCTTGTCAGAAGTTACTTGGTGTATCTTATTGATTAAATGTGCAAAGAGCCATCCACGATATGAACTGTGCACAGCTTGTACATCCAACCACGAAGCTTCTCAGAGTAACACAGCGTCAGCAATTTGCACTCGTTAAGTATTTGCAAGGATACTACGATAATTATTCGTCCCTATAGCCATAATGTCCGGTTCAGCACTGAAATGCATTAACACCGGAGTTGCAGGATATATCAATCACAAGAGGCAAACAACCATGGCAGTTTTAGCAAAAATCTAACTCGTTATCTAGAAAATTCGCGAGAAATTGACGAAATTGCTAATGAAACTGCAGTCACATTTCTGCAGTGTCTCACCATCTCTTGACATTAGCTTCCAGGTATTAGATTTACCGATGATCATCTCGTACCTTTCCAGATCATAGAGCTAGGGGACCTGATTTTGTTGGTGAAGGCCAAATTTTTCCATTTCATGGTCACTGTTTTATCATAAAACAGAACTGTTCAGTACCATCTGCTTTTCCCACTGCTGTACGGGTAACATAGTTGAACATTTAGATGGATGCAGTTTTTATTGAACCTAACAACCAACTTGTTCAGCTTGCATGTAGATACACCAAATTCCATGAAATGATATTGATCCACGGTGTAGCTTTGTGTAAAGCGTCTGTAGGCTTGGTAGCTTCATAATCCCTGACAAATGATAATGAAACACATCATGATGTTGTCACATCATCATGAAAACTCACCCAGCACATCGCTGATTGCATCAGTTTTCAAAGCCTGGAAATCGCCAGGCATCCTTTAAAGTTAATGTATTGTGGATTTCATTTGTTATTGTTTTACCAGGTGCTCCACTCTCTTAAAGTGATTGAAGATGAGTTAGTCACCAATGGAAATGTCTACCATGGTTCCTATACCTATCAATTACTGTACTCATTTTGGTGTGGTCTAGAATCATTGACCAATGCACCATCTTCTGCTCAAGAAATCAACTGCTTCAGAGAATAGCCTTAATTTTGGACTGAGTATCATTTCAAGTTGTGAGAAACGATCTAGGTCATATCTGAGAGAACTTCCTTTATGTCTAGAAATAAAAATCCCGCTGAAAATGAAATACTGCTGTTGTTGAGTGGGCAGCACAACACTCATGAATAGACGCAGCTTATAGCAAACAAAATCCCTGGGTGTTCAAAATTTTCTCAAGTTGAGATACTTCAATACCGGTACTCGACACAGCAGTTCGTTTACGAGGACACGAAGGCAGAGTTTTATTTTCTCAACAGACATTCATTTTTCAGTCCAATCAAGGAAGTGCAATCTATCCTGCAAAATCTGCAATAAAACATTAGCAATACTTGCTATGCTTCCGCTATGCAATGAAGAATGTCATGTAGCTAGTCGGCAAATTAGCTAGGATTGTATTTCACCCAGATCGGCATTCTTTGGTGGCATATAGAACATATTTCATCCATTTTGACTTTTCGTCCCATGTGTGACCGCTCCCCCAGTCATGATCAATACACAAATAATACTTCAATTGTGATAGCACCAACTCAAGCCTCTTCTCAGGATCCTCAATACAAACCTATCCACACCCTAGTTTAATTGGAGAAAGAGTACATTCTTGGACCAAGATCATACTCTTGCCTTTTTTCATCGTCTGCATCATATGGGATACTGAGCTAAAAGTGATAGAGATATACCGAGCTGGTACCGCATCTTCTCAAAACAGGGTCATACGACATCTCCCACTTTGCACCACTTCTGGGGTATGTTAGGGTTTGGGTTAGGGATACATTTAGGATTAGTGCAACATCACATTCTTCCCACAACAAGGACTGCAATGCAGTGATGACGTTCTAGCCATGCAGGCCACATGGCGGTACCACCCTGTTCAAAATTCAGAGGTCATTTCACCACCCTGTTCAAATTTTTACCACCCTGTTTAAAAATTTAACTTGCAATGCATTTTCTATTACCGTATTTTTCGGACTATAAGGCGCAGCCTTTTTCCTTGAAGAAGGGTCTAAAATTGGGGGTGCGCCTTATAGGGTGGTGCGCCTTATCTGCGGATCCAGTCTGACAATTTGATCAGAAGTGTCAAGNGCATTCTTTGGTGGCATATAGAACATATTTCATCCATTTTGACTTTTCGTCCCATGTGTGACCGCTCCCCCAGTCATGATCAATACACAAATAATACTTCAATTGTGATAGCACCAACTCAAGCCTCTTCTCAGGATCCTCAATACAAACCTATCCACACCCTAGTTTAATTGGAGAAAGAGTACCGGGTACATTCTTGGACCAAGATCATACTCTTGCCTTTTTTCATCGTCTGCATCATATGGGATACTGAGCTAAAAGTGATAGAGATATACCGAGCTGGTACCGCATCTTCTCAAAACAGGGTCATACGACATCTCCCACTTTGCACCACTTCTGGGGTATGTTAGGGTTTGGGTTAGGGATACATTTAGGATTAGTGCAACATCACATTCTTCCCACAACAAGGACTGCAATGTAGTGATGACGTTCTAGCCATGCAGGCCACATGGCGGTACCACCCTGTTCAAAATTCAGAGGTCATTTTACCACCCTGTTCAAATTTTTACCACCCTGTTTAAAAATTTAACTTGCAATGCATTTTCTATTACACCACCCTGTTTGAATTTCACTCCCACCCTGTTTGAAAATCCAGGACTTTAAAATCATAGGAAAATGCAGTCATCCCACCCTGTTTGGAAAAATTTCTGGCTAGAGATATGTGGAAGGGATGCCCACAGTACTTTTGACTACTACTGTACTCAGTAACATGAGACCCTTCAGAGAACGACAAATCTGTTTTTTTGCTGGTTGTCCACGGACAACCTGAATTCCAGAATTTGGTTGTCCGCATCAAACATTGATTGCCCGTAGGCCTAGATGTTAAGCATTTAATGATAAAGCTGCTCTCAGGGCAGTTGTCCACGGACAACTGATTGGAGGAAATGGCTTGTCCGTTTGGGAAAATCAGTTGTCCCGGGCGCCCGGACAACCAATTTGTCGTTCACTGCCCTTTCGGCTATTGCTACTGGTCAGGGTGAATGCACACACATACGACCACTATAAAACCTGTATCAAATATCTCCTGTCACAATAATTCTCCTTTATTAGCACGGGTTTGCCAATATATCACATGCCAAGCTAAGGCTCGTTGATGCATGTACACCACTGGCTCACATCAATAGATGGCAAAAACTACCACTTAAACACCCTTTCACACTAGTATTGATCAGATGAAGCATCATGTAATATTAAAGATTTGTCAGGAGATGAAGTATGGTGACATATACTGTGAACTGTGCTACATGATAGGACAAATAGCAGTTGTGTGAAGCAATGAATGACAATATCAGACATGAAGTGACTACATGTGCACACTTTTGTCTGGTTGCACCTTTGGATTTTCATTGGTGAACCATTGTCTTCCTTCCTTTCATTCTGCTATGGATCACGGATCCTTGAATTGTGGATCCTTGAAAAAAGTAGGCCACCATCACTATCAGTTTCACTAAAACTTCAACAAAATATACTTCCAAATAAGACTAAAGAAGATGCAGACCAGACATGCCAGATGCCTTGGCCAGATCTCTTCTTTTCAAGCTTGCCATGTTGCCATCAATGAACTGGTTGGATACTGACATCCTGACCTGAGATCCAGGCTCTATTGCCTCAGAAAAGATCCGATGGCAGGAGAGGTCTTCCGTCAAATCGATGCGGCCATTAAAAACACCCGTACTTTGAAAGGATGGCTTGGATCGTGGATGGGAATACACACAAACAGAAATGGGATCTGAAGTGGTTAAAAATTAATACAGAGATCTCTGAATACACTTTGGTCGCCAATACCATGACAGCTACATGCAGATGTTATAAGTTGAATTAATCTACTCCTCCTTCAAGCGCACCATTGCAATTAATGAATTCTGATGATGAAGAGAGAGAAACCAACTAAGGTAGAATTTGCCGAGGGGCATTGGAACACATGGGGTATATGCAGAAGATGGATAAGACACAGAGGATAATGATGATTGATTGTTATCATCTGATGTTTAATTACTGTCTTTATCTTGAAATCTCATTGAATCCCATCAACGTGTTCTTTGGTTGGAGATTGGACCACAATGACACCGTACTGACTAGAGGTGTCCATGACATGGAGGGCATCCTGTGCTTACAGACTAGGTTTTCTTACAATAACCTTCATTAACCGCCATCCAAGTACCGTAACCGCCAGTCGCCATCGGGCTTTATAGGGAGTTATAGTTGTAATCATATTAGTGTATCATATTGTTGTCTACATTCTTGTGAATAGCCTCCCATGCTACTGACTCGAGACAGTTCCATCACTGCACACACACAGTATGGGAAATGATGTGAGGTCTATATCAGCTGCTTTTTATGAAAATGACCAAGCTAACATCGTGATCAACAAAATGACAAAGACAATGGCCACAGAAGCAGTATAAATCTTCTCCTCATACAATGTATCACAGGGATTGGCTAATGTAACATTGGAAAGGAGATACGTAATACATTGGAATCTAGGGTAGGATGTGAAGTGTAGCCTTTCAATTGTTCGTGATAATTTCTTACGGGCAGTTCAGTTTGTGACTGAACCAGGAAGAATCATGGTCCTCGTCCTTATTATCATGTTAGACCATTGGTGTACACTCTATCATCGTATCCTAGTACTGCCGGCATGGTGGAAGAGGTATGAAAGATAAAACACCATTCACGGACCTTAGAGTGTAGCGCAGTAGCACATCGTCAATAGAATTTCAGCATTTACCATATTAGCATTTCCCAAAATATATCTTAGCAACATCAAATGAATTCATCTGACTGTATTACAAATGTGTATAACACACTTCTCCAATATAGAGTCATCCATACACTTCAGATATGAGTTTACCATTCAACTTGGCATAATTATGAAATGCTCGTTCGTTAATTTGACTCAGAATGTGCATTATGGATTCTAACACAGGGGTCATGTTTTATGAGCCCATCCTCTCTCAATGCCAAGCGATGTTTCAGTGTGCATGGTATGGGTAATTCTCCACGGTTTTCCAAGTTCCACTTTATAAATCAATAACATAGATTTATGTCAGTTGTTGTTTGTGGTTACTGTGGGTGTATTGTCAAGCTGGACAATGAACCGATTACATGAATTAGTGAACAACAATATCACGAATCTTGGAAAATTCAAGTCAACATTTGCCCAGATCAGATACTTGTTTAACAGCACACCAACTTTTTAGTACATCAAAACCGGATTCCACTGTGTTTCTTCAAGCCAATGAATGGCTACAATGTTATTTCAGCATCCACACAGAAATCGTTCTGAAGAAGCTTCATGATTGAAAAAGCATTGCAGCCATTCATTGGCTTGCAGGAACCACGCACTGCAAAATGCACCGGATTCCGGTTTTGGTGTGTGCATGCCTTTAGTTTTAAAGATACCAGTAATGCATTTTTGTTCATACATTTTTTTGTTGTTCTTCAGCAATATTCTGAGGTGACAAGTGGTTCTTATCCTTTGCTCCAATCAATTAATTAAAAAACATTGTTCCAATTCTTGAGACCCAGACAGAGGCTGAGTGTTTCAACTGTAACAAGTAGATTTGCAAACACTGTTTTTCAAACTAATAAGCACGTGGTACAGCATCTGATGAAGGAAATGACTGTTATAATGGAGCAGAGGTCCTGCAATTGAGCTCAATTAGCTTCCATTACATGCAGATAGATTCAATTCGAATGATATGTGTGCATCTGATGGAAGTGGTTGGTATGGATACCATCAATCTGGAAATGAAATCATAGCTTGATGAGACTACTCAACCTTCCCATGTGGAGAATTATGGTTGCTTCTACTACATGTATATCCAGAGACGTGCACATCCCAGTTAAATAGATTTATTTTGAATTTTAAATGGCCGATGGTCTCGGATGGCTCATTTTCAGGAAGCAAGAAAGAGAGCTTATGGTAGCTAAAAAAAGAAGTTCTACATGTTTGAAGGTGTGAGGATGAAAGTACAATTCATGATTATGGTTGTTCCACGAATCCAATAGGAAATCCTCATACCTAGTATCATTCATCAAAAGTGATACCTAACACTAACAACATTATTGAGTGGAGTAAGGCCCAAAAAAGCTTGGGATATATTCTTACTACTTATGGTTAATTTCAATTCCAATGGTTTATGCACATTTAACTCTCAGGTTCCAGAGTGTACATATCAACCATAAGATAATGCAAAATTTACCAGACCATCATTTAACTGACATGACTGTATCAAATGCCTAATAGTAGCATTGGAATTGGATACACAGGATCTTTGCAACTGAGCATCATATCAATGAATCCTGACTGACTAGCCCTCTAGAATATTTATCTCCCAGTTGACATTGAATGGTTTCAGCTGGTGGAACACTTGTGTGCTGTCGCTAATGGATTGAATGATAAATAATATATGATTCGTTTTCACCAATTCGTAAATGCATAACTGCTGGCACGAGATGTAACACTGATGTGTTGAGGTTGATCCCATATTCACTAATAAAGATACCTGTACACAGTTAGGACTTGTCTTGTTCAGAGGACCTCCTGCTGTTGATGAATGACTGATGACTGTTGCCACTATTTCAAGGTTGTCCAAAATAAGATGTTGAGTTTAATTGAAATGCCTTTCTTTTAATACAGCTGAAAACATGGAGACAAGAGGCTTAACCATACCTTTCAGATCAATCAGACCAAATGGATCTATCCACAGTGGACTACCTTCCTTGTCATAGCCTGCCAGACCTCCTGTATAGTATTTTTCTATCACTTCTGGAATCACAAAATCCTTTATATCATCTGCTCCAATTTGTTTGCGCCATTTCACACTCTGAAAGAAGAAATTGTTTTTTTCTGTATTCACTGTCAAATTGCAATGAAAAAATACCATCTAATTTCATTATCTTTATCATTATAGAAGTAGAATATTTCACTCAAAGACATCTAACTTTCCAGTGAGATTCATAACATTAGATTTTCTCAGAAAGAAATGATGCCCGGGGCAGCAACAAATCATGGTATTTTAATGAGTAAAAGCTGAACAGATAGCTTCCTAGGAGTGAAGTGGAAAAGAATTTTGATGTGATGAAATATCTCACTAATGATGCTACAAGAGAAGTTATGAACTTCAGGCAAATTCCTGCTGATGTAATGCCAGTATAAATACCGGTAATGTCATCTTCGGTGCTCATCTCTCTATTCAGTGTTTTTTTAAAAATGTAATGCCTGGCAACCAATTCTCATTGAAAAGTCTACTCAAGTTTCAAAGAATAAGTATGGGGTTTCAATATTCATACAGTAAACAATTTTTACTGAAAACTTAGTGTAGTCACTGCTGTACAAAACTGTCATAAAAACCATAGCTGGACTCTGCTTCTATTATAATAATGCATATTCAAAAACAGCTCTTTTATCGATATTGGCACAATGGAGTCAAGTAGGCCCAAGGTGCTCCTGAAAACCAGCTGCTTTCAGATTCAAATCACTATCGAGGGTTCTTCGACACAGCCACACTAATCAGTTGCAGCAGACCAGCCAAGATTACATACTCCATCATTGAGTTCAAGTCGCCATGGAAATCAGAATAACAGATTACATTGGTTTGAAGCCATGAGATAAGACTTATTTCCTGTCAAATAGCAGACACATTTTCCGAGGATCAACCAAGAAATTTTGACTGACAGATATGGGCATTGGACAACTGATGCAACAGAGCTAGATGATTAGCCCAGAAATTATCTTAGTGGAAGAGATATTTCATCAGTTGACAGTGATGTTTTCTAACTAATAATCTGTCTCACAATGCTGTTGAGATGTGAAGAATATTTCTTTATCATCTTGTTGGTGGATGCTGAAGCTGAATGCTGGAGGAAGATGTCATCTCACATGAATACTAGGCAGAACCCAGTTGTGGTATGGAGCATATCATCCAGCAAAACAAGTATCATGAATTTGTGCAATGTGTGACTGGTGTTGCTAAAGACTTACATTTCTTATCATCTTTTCGGACGTCTTGGCATCAAATTCCCTGGCTGAAATACAAATAACAGAGATTGTGTGGGTATCACTTTCAAATACCACTAATCCAAAATGCCTGATTGAGAACTCTGACACCAGTGTATACAAGAAGTTCCGATGATGTAATCAAATGTCTCTTACCCCGTAGCCAGCGAAGCAGGTAGTGGTCATCATTGTATTGTTCTTTTGTCACAACATCTTTCACATTTTCTCTAAACTGAAGAAAAAAGGGTCATTTTTTTCCACAATCAATGTCATTAACAATTCTGACATGACTGGAATTGGAAGGTCTGAAAGTGACAAAACACTTCATTCTGTACTTTCACGTAGGGTTGGGGTTAGGCAACAGCCATGACAGCTGAGATTTATAAATGTCTCTCTTTAAATTGCAATCCCATTCAATGTGTTTTGAAGCTGTCAATGCCTTAATTGAAATGCCTGGCAACTCACACTTCTGGCATGTTATTTGATTGCCGTCATTGACATAACAGTAAAATTTACAAAATGACACAGGACTGGATCAATGAATGATGTCAGTGAGAGCAATCATGATAGAAGCATTTGGTATCACATCAAATTATTTTAATTGCAATATCAGGGGCATGCCATAGGTTATTATATCAATTTGGCTTGTAGTAAAAGACATGAAAGGCTATGATTACGGTATATGTTCATACAACGTCTGGCCTTTCCCTCATCACACATGCTGAAATTTGTCTTCATGATTTTGAGCTGCAGAGATGACAACTTATTTTATGCTTAGGCCTAGGTAGGCCTAGGCCTAACCCCCACCCCACCCATAGGCAGGCACAGGCCTAGGCTCTTAATGATTAAGCTATGTCATGATGACACAACATCAATCATCAGATCATGTCAATTTCACCTAGCCTAGCACCGGAGTACTCTAGGATATTTCATCAAAGTACAATTAACAATAGGCTTAGGCTGGCCTACATCCACGTGAGTGATCTGTCAGAATGCCAGTTATAGCAACCAGCATCTTACCTTCTCAAGGATAGCAGACTGTTTGGGTGTAAGACCGGGTGTATTTCCACTCATAACACGTCAGTTGTTAATCATAAGGTGGGCTACTGTATTCCCTGTAATCCACCAGAACACACCAAACACATGAAACAACTAATGGGGATGAGTTGATAATGATAGTCCTTGTATTTCACTAAACTGTTGTTAACATGGTTAAAAGCTCCACACACAATACTACCTCCCTTGGCTTTGAAATTTTCGATCCATCACTCATTCACTGGCATTCGGTGATGCCATCTATCCATCCTTGATGGAGTGGATGCACAAGCAACTGATGCATGCATCTCATCTCACACCGACATGTCTCAAAAACACCCCCATCTTTTGTTCATCAACTATCAGAATTCA
Source organism: Notospermus geniculatus (assembly GCA_002633025.1). Lineage (NCBI taxonomy): Eukaryota > Metazoa > Nemertea > Pilidiophora > Heteronemertea > Lineidae > Notospermus > Notospermus geniculatus. Next base: position 868,526 of record NMRB01000002.1, on the reverse strand, counting down.
TTCCGATTTTGCTGCCTTTTTACCAACATCATGTGAAGTACGTAATCAATGAAGTGTTTTCTAGCACCAAGATGCATTTATGACCTCAAATGACAGCTACAAATGATAATTTTGGGAGAGTGAAAAAAAGCGTCTGCTATAAATTTCATGGATTAGACCTAACGCCCATGATAATTTTTGAATTGTTTCTAAGAAGTGTAACATAAACCTGACGTAAGTGAAATATGTAAACAATGGGGCATCACTTATCATTTAATTATCCAATGTATATAGATAATTGCAAGTTCTATCAATAAATACCAACGCTGTCTACTTAATTGACGACAAAATTATGTTGGTCTATAGTGTTACATCGTTGAAGAATATCTGAAAGTCAAAAAAGTAGATCGAACCGCGTAATAATCTTTTATAAAAGAAGCATTTATTTCAATTCATCACTCTCAATATTATGAATGAATCAATAAATTCGTAACTCGTACCAAATGAATATAATATATTGGTCTGGAAGTGACTAGTAAAAGGTAGTTCGGAATAATGTCATATCACTTTTATTCGCGCATAATTATCCGACTTCATCATACTACATGTACTAGAGGTGTTCCTCGGCCCACCAGGCGACCGCATGCACGTGCACGCATAACATGTGGAATTCTCGATTTCTCTGTCATAGAATGAAATAAAAGGTCAGTGAGGATGGGGAAACAAAAGAGAAGTCATAACAGGAAAGCCAGGGAACAGAGAGACGTAATTGTCGACAGGTCGGAAGAAAAAAAGGTAGGCTACCTACCGGTAGCTAGGTAAGGTATAGGCTAGGCCTAGCCTAGGCCCTGCCTAGGCCTACTACTACTAGGCTACCACCAGCATGACCAGTCTCCAGCCCAGGTAGATAGGCCTACAGGTGACAGTGAGTGTACCGGTAGGCATGGTAGGCCAAGGCTACTGGCTAGGCCTAATGTAGGCCTACATACATCATGTATCCTCCAGGCACCTGTGCCTACATACAACATGTACATGATGTATGTAGGCTAGGCCTTTTGTTTTACCATCATAGGCTATGCCATGTCATGATGCCAAACATGAATGATGGCTGTAGTAGGCCTACAATAGTCCTTAGCTAGCCAAGACTCAACACTATAGCCCATGAGCCATACCAATACTCAGCATATTACGTACCAGTGACATACTTCATTTATTGCAGATAAAATTAGAACTACCAGGTGCAGGCACAACTAGTGATGCTGGCTGCGAAGATGACACCAATCAACTTGTACTGCCCAGCAAGAAACGGAAGACTGTTGTGAAAAGTGAAGCCAATGTGAAGAAGAAACTTCTGAGCAAGAAACAGAGGAAAAGATTGGAGAAAATAGTGGAGCGCAAAGAAAAGAAACAGAAAGTAATTGTCCTTGCCCTAACATGCCTATTACAGTATTAGTATCAATGAAACTGCTAAGAAAGGCTAAAGAAGCGAATTGATTGATTGATGAATGAATGATATGACTGATCAAAGTTGATGCCTTTGCTCTTCAATCATGAACTATTCATTTGAGGTTGCTAAACTCATGACTTGAGGGAATACATGACGTTCCAACAGACATGGAAGGGAGATGTATGCCATAAATGAATATTATTCTACTTCCAGAGAGCAGGTTTGCTTGAATCTTTAGCAGCTGTTCAGGCTAGTCAAGATGAATTGAAGCTCCTAACTTCCACATCTGAAATACACAGTGGTAAAAATAAGTGGTGAGTTAAATTACTTCATCACTAGATAACGTGTGTTGCAAAGTATTCATAGTAGCTTTCTAAAAAATTGCCAAGCATCACAACTGAGTATTTCTGAGTATTCATATTTCTTATACTCTTTCAGGAATGTACAGGTTGAACAGACAAGTTCTGGGGAAGTAAAGATAAATGCTATTACTGGAAGCAATAAAAAACAGAAGAAGTATATGAAAGAAAAAGTTCAAGAGGAAGAGACTGATGAAAGTAGTTCATCGGAATCAGACACTTCGGAAGGAGACACATCTGTAACGACTTTCAATGCATTTACACTTAACAAAGGGGGTGATATAAAACAGCAATCTCCAGATACATGTGACTGTAATGAAGCTTCTAAATTGGAAGATAAGACTCCTGAGAAGGAAGTTTCTGAGCCAGTATATGGTAAAGACATAAAAGCTGAGACACCAGTTGTTAGGATTCCAGTAAAACATATTCCTGTGAAGAGAAAACCACATATTCAGGTAAGAAATACTAATTAGGGTACAGTGTCTTTTCTTTGCTTGTTTTATTTTTTGAGAGACCTCTATGTTTTGAAAATGTAAATAGTGTGGTTGACTGGTCATACCAGTACTGTTATTACCATTAGCTCGAAATATCTTTACGAAGTTGCAAGTTGTTCATGGAGGCCACATGCTTCAATTTCAGGAACAGCGGCTCAAACTGCCCATTTTAGGGGAAGAACAAGTTGTCATGGAAACCATTAATGAGTACCCTGTTAGCATTCTCTGTGGAGAGACAGGCTCTGGAAAGACTACACAAGTCCCTCAGTTTCTTTATGAAGCAGGATATGCACAGTATGTACTTGGTTTCCGATACGCAAGAATGACACTGTAAAATGAACATCAGGCCAAATTTCGTGTGGCCTTCAGCCATATAACCATTGTCGCTAGGTGTCTCTACATGTATGGTGCTAAAGGCAAATGTGGTGAATCATGCAAAATATGTCGTGAATCATTTGCATTCTGTGTGGGTTGTTATGATAGGCCTTCATAAGGTTGCCTACATGACAAAACCTGCCTTTTGTTGAAAGCACAAATGACAAATGACTTGGATATTCCACGTACTTTAAAGCGGTTTTCAACCATTCTATATTGTAGCAATGGTGCTATCATCGGAGTAACAGAACCGAGAAGGGTTGCTGCCATCAGTATGTCACATAGGGTTGCTGAGGAGATGAATTTGTCGACAAGAGAAGTTTCTTATCAGATTAGATATGAGGGGAATGTAACTGAAGATACCAAGATTAAGTTCATGACTGATGGTGTTCTTCTGAAAGCCATTCAAAAGGTATCCATTATCTTTTGTGTTTTCGTCTTTTGTGAAAACCCAATGAGTCTCCAGTAGTTTAAGGGTAGTTTATTTCATCTAGAAGAAACGCTATTTAATTGTAAGCCAAGACAGTGGAATTACGTAACTACTCATAGGAGCTGTACTTTGCCTCTTGTGATTTGATGAGCTCAGTTTCCTGCCATAAATTAGCTCATCATCGCTTTGGATTCTGCACCAGTTGCGACAAGTAAGTTGTGTCTCGCACATCTTCCATCCTGTCAGTTCTAAGTTAAGAAAAGTTAAGAAGTTAAGAAAAGACTCAGTCTTTTCTAGAGTTTCAGATTGTGAAGTTCCACTTGAAAAAGACCCCGGTTGGGGTCGAAAATTCGTGAATTCTGGAGATTGACTTCTTGCTTATTATCATACACATGTGTGTTATACTTTGTCTTCAGGATTTCCTCCTGTCATCCTTCAGTGTTATCATCATTGATGAAGCACACGAGAGAAGTGTCTACACAGACATCTTGATTGGGTTATTGTCAAGGATAGTACCACTTAGACACAAGGTAATACAGAAGGACCATTTGTAATGGGTATTTTTTCAATCAACGTGTTGCACCCTCTTTGTCATATGGTGCACAAATGGAGAAGATATCTGTGTCCATTGTCTCCACACAAAGATGGCTCTACACACAATGTAGAATCTCGTACCTCAAGTAAAATTCCGTGAACGTGATTGGCTCATTTACGTCATGTGACCTTGTGTCATTTCAATATGTCCCCCCCGCGGGCGGTCATATCGCGATATGTTGCCCGCTACCATGGCTACGTAATGGCCGCCGCTTTTTTCACTCTCTCGGTTCGCAAGTTCGAACGGCCATAGAACAAATGCAGTCTCTTCAAACGGAAAAATACCACTCACATTCTCATTTCTTGGAAGTAAGCAGTTGCCTTGATGCAAANGAATTGTTCTTGATTGATATAGCATCCTCTTTATTTCAATTCAAGGTCAGCAAAATCCACCGCATGTTACCAGATGGTGGAATCCTCGTGTTTGTGACTGGTCAGAATGAGGTGCATTCTTTGTGCAGGAAACTTAAACAGATGTTTCCATACGTTAAAAAGGAAGAAACTGATGAACAAGATGCAGAGACCACAACATCTAAGTCAAAGATCAATATGCCCAAAATAAGCCTTGACAGGTAGGACATTATCTAGTATCATTTCTGTGCCTTCAGTTCGTGTACATCTACTGGCACTGTGCATTTGCATGTAGCCCTATGTATGTACTCTTCTGAATTCAAGTCAGTCCTCTGACCATTTCAGAAAGTCACAGTGATTTCATGTACAGTTTCCTCCATTCTGTACACACCTCACCGGTATATTCGTAACCAATCATTCTACATCTTCCAGTTACTCTGCTATCCCATTTGGTGATGAAGAAATTGACATGGAGAAGAGTGATGAGGAGGAGTTCAATGAAGAAGATGATGGAAGTAGCAACAGTGATGAAGAGGAACCCACAGTGGTGTCGGGGAACCACCAACCACTGTATGTCCTGCCATTGTACTCGTTGCTGTCATCTGACAAGCAGGCAAAGGTGAGGCCAAAATCTGTCGCAGATATTTTATATCAAATCATTCTTTGTGTTACCAGTGACCTGTTTGATGAAGAAAGGCTATTCGGACAAGAGTTTTGTATAGATGTGTGGCTCGAACTGCTGAGCCGCAGTTTGAGTCTGAAATCTCCCTATATTCTACATGTATATTACAGGTTTTCAATCCACCACCAGCAGGAAGCAGACTCTGTGTTGTCGCGACAAACGTCGCAGAGACTTCACTTACCATTCCAAATGTCAAATACGTCGTCGATACTGGGAAAGTGAAGACGAAGTTCTATGATAAAGTCACCGGTGTATCAACATTCCAAATAACCTGGACGTCAAAGGCCTCGGCCAATCAGAGAGCTGGTCGTGCTGGGCGAACAGGAGCTGGTCACAGTTATAGGTTAGTCTGCATCCTCACTGAATAAAACGATGATACCCTGAAGCTGATCACAAATCAGGAATCTTCTTAGAGACAAGTAATCCTGTGCGCCTGCCCTGACACTCAGATGCTCACTGCCTCGACACTCAGATGCTCACTGCCTCACCTTTTTCACAATTTCAGGTTGTACTCATCTGCCGTCTTCAATGATGAATTTGAGACGTTTTCTCCTCCAGAGATGACCAGGCGGCCTGTGGATGACCTAGTTTTACAAATGAAGGACATGAACATTGACAAAGTCATCAATTTTCCCTTTCCTACACCACCAAGTCAAGAGGCATTATTGGTGAGTATTGTTCATCACAATTTCATGCAACCACATCATTGCTCATATTACGTTGGTCCATTCTTCAAATTCTGTTCTGTTGCTTCAGGCTGCGGAGAGATTGTTGACCAACCTCGGGGCCTTAGAAGCACAGCCAGCACCACCAAAAGCCAAGAAAGCCCCAAAAGAAGGTAGGGTGTCCAATTTCTGTAGTATCAATGTTCTTCTCTTAGCTGGGGAGAAAGATTACCTACCAAATTCATCTTGAAATATCAAGGCGGTCACTTCACCTTTGGGCTTTTTTCGGCTTGTTGATACAGTTGATGTTCAGTTATTACTGGCATCCTATGCTTCACTTTCAGTTCCGAGTGCCCGGATCACACAACTTGGAAAAACCATGGCCTTCTTCCCAGTGTCCCCAAGATATGGGAAGATGTTAGCCCTTGGACACCAGCATGAACTGCTTCCATATGTTGTGGCCATAGTCGCAGCTCTATCCGTCCCAGAAGTCTTCGTGGAGACACAGGCACCACCTACTAATGAACAAGAGGTAATGAAACCATGAGGTTTTTTTTACTGCAGAATATGAAAAATCGACCCTTTTCTTAAGGTATCTTACACATGTTATGACATATAATATGTGAGAACTTTGAAGAATCCTGGTGTTGAGCTTGCATGTTCTCAATTTCCTTTCCTATTCTGAAAGTACATGTATTCCTGTATCATTGTCTTTTCATTCAGAAAGAAGAATATAAGCAGAAAAGGGCATATTTGATGAGTGTCAAGAAGAATTGGGCAGGAATGGTAATATATTTATGTCAAACTTGTGTGGTAAATGAATAGTACTGGTACCTAGCCTGAACTGCTAGATCAGCTATTATGTATCAATAGACAGCAAAAATCTTATGACTTCAAACTTCTTTCAGGGTCACTCCTTGCTTCTTGGTGACCTTATGGTTCTGCTGAAGGCTGTAGGAGCATGTGAATACTCAGGCTGCACACCTGACTTCTGTTCCCAGCATGGCATTCGATACAAGGCAATGAAGGAGGTTAGAAAACTTCGAGCGCAGTTGACGAATACAGGTGTGTTTTCTCTCTTTCTTCCAATTCTTGTCCTGATTTCATTGCTAAGAAGGCTTCATACTGCCCTCAGATGAGGCTGGATTGAAGGATAACTCCGATTTTACCCTCTTTTACAGTGAACAGTGGTCTACCAAATGCTAATCTCATACTCGATCCAAAGATGGCACCACCATCTGATCTTCAGTCCAAGCTTCTGCGGCAGATTGTATTATCAGGTCTATCTGATCACATTGCAAAGTAAGTGGAACGTCCCCCAGTTGTCACAGGTGGAGCTGCTGTGAATGAAAAAATAGGTGTCATTTCACAATAAAACTTGCATTTAGATTCATGGTGCTTGGGATAGGCCTAACCGCTGCAATTTTGCTTGATGTCTTTATGTTTGTAACACCACCTTATTTCTGATATTTCAGGAGACTCCCAGACCCTGTCTCAGGTACTGCAGAAGAAAAGAAAAAAATGAGGAATGCGTATGAGGTAGGTGTACAAATGGCAAACTACAGATCATGAACTGAATCGTTTTACCCAAGTGGAGATGACGTGTGCCAGGTTAAAGTGGGAATGTGATCCTCTAGCTAGGTGTGATAGGTACTAATGCTTGTGCAGGTGGTAGTCATTAAGACCGCCACCACCTCATAGGTGGCGGTCTTCATTGGTTTTACTGAATTCTGAATGTCTCTGGNATGAACTGAATCGTTTTACCCAAGTGGAGATGACGTGTGCCAGGTTAAAGTGGGAATGTGATCCTCTAGCTAGGTGTGATAGGTACTAATGCTTGTGCAGGTGGTAGTCATTCAGTATTGCTTGCCCAGACATTCGTGATATATTCTTAACAGACTTTTCCTCTTTTCAGACAATGATTCTAGAAGAACCAGTGTTCATTCATCCAAACTCAGTTCTGTATAAACAGAATGCACAGTTGGTGCTGTTTCAAGAGATTGTTGAGACTTCCAAGTTGTATATGAGAGGAGTGTCTGTTGTTGAACCACAGTGGTTGCCAGTGTTCGCCCCACATCATTGTCAGTTCTCCAAGCCACATGATGACCCACCACCCAGATATGATGCAGATACTGGCATTGTGATGTGCCATATAAAACCATGTTATGGTTTGTGGTTTAGCAATGTTTTTGTTTATGGGGGTTACATTACATGTGTTTGTTGATTCTGTAATGTCTGTACTCAGGAGTTTCAGTTGGTCTTGCTGGCTGGCTGGCAAACTGGAAATGGTTAACCTCTGAGTAAAACATTTGCAGCAGCAGTGCGTGTGCGTGTGACTGTTACCTCTTTGTCATGATGAAGTAGAGTAACAGGACTCGGTGTTGGTCTGCATGTGTGCGTTGTCATTGATGTTCTTTTATGAAGCAGCAGTCCAGTAGACTTCGTCACAGGATTACGGTATTTCAACTTCATCAGTTGTATCAACTTCTACTTTTGAACAGGTCGGTGTTCATGGGATCTCCCGATTGTGGAACTGGAATATCCAACCAGCCTTGAAAAATTCAAGTTCTTTGCAAAGTTTCTCTTGGAAGGTGCTGTGTTTCCACTGCTGAAGAACTTTACAGCTGTGTTGTTATCAACACCAGTGACCATGACCAGATCTTGGGCCAAGTAAGTTGAGACCTGCAGTGAGACAGATTGAAGAGTGCGTAGCACTAAAAACCTCTGCCTTAAAGAGCAAGTCTCTTCAAAAGATTTCATCACAGTGTTCATTTCATTACAGGCTGCAACCAAGGACAGAGACTTTGTTGAAAGCCCTCGCTGCTGAAGGCTGTGATAGCAAAGCAAGCCTAGTGAAGGCTTGGAAAAAGGACCCTAAATGTAAGGATATTCACATTCACATACATCAACATGTATGCGACTGACAATTACACACTAAACCACTGTTGGCTGCATGTATGGTTGGCTGCATGTATGATGTGTGGTTATGGAGATGACGGGTTGGATAATCCATTGTATCTTTCTGTTTTTCTGTATTTCAGATTTGCTGCCGGAGTATTTAGAATGGATACCTCAGTCGGTGCACAAGGAACTCAAAGAAATGTGGCCTCCATTATGATGAATGAATATGGATCTGATTCACAAGATGGTGCTAGATTTATGGATCCAATCCGATTGGTGGGATTGTTCATCATGCTCTCAGCCGTTTCCAACACAATCCTAGCATCTTGACAGTTAAGCTCTTTTGATGTACAGTGTATATTTATAAATAAGTATGCATTTCATCATTTTCTGTACATGTATTAGTAAAAGTAAAATCTTAAATTTGTTGTTGTGTTCCGTCCTTTTCATTAGCTGTATCAACTCTGTTGAAAATACACTTCTTCTAAACCACACTTCCAGTTTGTAACACTGCAATTATTGCATGTACAAATACAGAACAGAAGTGAGGTTGCATCCTGTCTTCATCTTTGTTGCATATTTTTCCCTGCAGTCTTGTTCATTGTCTTGTGCATTTTCATACAGTTGCAATAAACATACATTATTTTGAATTTATCCTTAATGTGTACTTGGCTTTCATCTTCCTCATTCTGGTATGTTCAGTTGCATCCCTCACATAATTTGGGTGTTGTTCAATATATTTGTGAATATATGTACTGAGTAGGCCCTAGATTGATATTGTGGGTTACGCTGCCTGAATGCTGTGTCACTTGTGCTGTGTAAATGGTGGGTCATTCGTGCCGTGTAGGCTACATGGATGGGGGCACAGGTCATTCCTCAGAGGCCTTTGATTGTTGTCCATCTGAGGAGAGGCATTTATTGTCCTGAGTTCAGTTTTGGTAGTGCTATAGAACACATCAAATAAATAATGCAATGATCTGGAGACATACGGTACCCAATTGATGACCTTTTATCCCACTGTACTGGGTACTGACAACTAACTGGGAAGGACCTTTGCTGGGCATGATGTAGATGTCAAGAGTGGAATAAAAACAAAGGACCAAAAGGTCAGATATCTCAAAAAAAAATTTATTCAAAAACTTGATAAACTGATCTTACAACACACTCACTTAAAATTGTTGATCTAGAGACACCTCTCAAAAAGATCAAATTTCAGTCCCAATTTAGTGAATCAATTCTCTGTACACGTAGTATACATTGCAACTTGCTGGTACTAAAGTTCATGTAATGAAATGCTCAAATGCACTCGGTCAAGTCAACATTGACCAGGCTCAAAAGTAGTCCATTGTACATCCAGTATTTACATTTCAAACAAATGCAGTCATATTCACTTCTAAAGAGGCAAGGACCTCATTCAGTTTTGTCTTTCTCTTCAAGTCCTTTTTTGCTCCTTTTCTTCGGCAGTGGGTTCTTTCTACATTCATTGTAAACTTCATTCAGTTGCATTTCTTTAATTACTTGTTCCTGAAAATAAATGGAAGTTGGTCAGTATCAAGGGGTTTGTTTCGTCAGTGATGTGGAAGCAGTCGATTTGAATCTTGATACATATACAAAAACATGGGCCAGAGGTAAGGCCAATGTAGGTCAGTACCAGTGCGTTTGACCTAGATCATTACCCTAGTTTCTGGTATGTGTGGTCTGGTTGTTTCTACATACGTGAACATGGATCACAATAAAGACAAATATACCTTCGAATATCCAAATCTTAGGGCACGTCCTTTGCCATCAACTATCGGCCTCCTGATCTTCTCCTTTCCATTCATAAAAAGAATTAGGGTGGGCAACTGTCTTGACCAGGTAGACACATCTATTTTGTATTTTTCAGCAACTTTGGGGAAAGCACTTGCATCAATCTTACCAAATTTGAAGTTATCTAAAGTGTATCTGAAAGGAGATAATATAATTTCCTTCAAAGGCAAATTGAGGACAAACACCATGGTTTATGTAAGGATGAACTGGAAAACTTTTACACCAATATTATTCGCTTTAAATGTAAGAGAATTGACATTTTCCAACTTACGTGTGAGATAATTCTGAGAAGACTGGTGCGAAATTTACACATGGGGGTGCCCATGCTGCATAGAATTCTATCAGCCATGATATTCGTTTGTCTCCATTTTCAAGTTCTTCCTGAAAACATGAAAAATTTATGCCAAGTTGAAGTAGAAATTAGTTTGAACTGCCTATGTAGATGTTAACTGGTGATTGCAACCAAACTCAGTATAGACAGTAACTTACATCTAAATGCGGTCCCCTGAAATATTTGACATCCTCGGGTCCAGAGTATGTTGGCTCAGGAAGAAAGGCAAGATGGACTGAAGTTGAGAGAACAAATGTATGCACTAATGCATTATCAGTGCCCCTGGCCCTATTTGGCAAATCAATCTCTCATTTCCAACACACAAGTCATGTGTAACCTCTTCTATGTCATCAATCATCAAATCATTTGAAATATAATGTGTGGGAAATCTGAATTTATATCTCTAGCACTTACACAAGATGAGCAATCCATAGACAACAGCATAGAAGGGATTTTGTCGAGCAAACATCACCAAGCTTAAAACCTTGGCGAACATGAAGACATTCGACAAATAACTCTGATAGTTGGCTGAAATATGAATAGAAATGAACATTATTGAGAGATTATCTGGAATGTCAATGAGAGCAATTCACAGTTGGCAAGTTGTTTCAAAAAGCGTCAACATACAGCATCAGTCAACACTACTGTCACACTACGTAATTTACAATAATAACACAGGGGCTAGACTGATGCCACTTACTTGTCTTCCTATTCTTAATGACTATAATGCAGCCCAAGAAGGTGAACATTTCATACTCTCGCTGAAAGGAAACAAATGGCTCCAACTCAATATGAGATGCAAATGAATTTGCAATGTTTATTGTACTCACCTATAAACCAATGGAAAACCGATTTTACTTGGCTGACAATAAACCACAGGCGTAATTAAATTTGAATTTGAATAATGTCAGAATGAATTATGCAGAATCCGCATGGCGGCATAAATATAAAATTAATTAAGGAAATTAATTAATTAAGGAAATTAATTAATTAAACTTATTAATTAATTAAACTACGGTAGGCCTAATTAATTAAGGAAATTCATCTTTTCATGACTTGGATTGGACTTATCCCATCCCATCCCCAACTGCTTCTATTCAGGTCTCTATTTAGGCCTCTCCACCTCTTGGTCTGTGTGGACAACCTCGTGTACATTTATATGTGCACACATTTTGTACGCCCCCCCCCCCATGCGCCTTGCCTAGGCCTATGTCATGTATGTGTACAATGTACAATATCATGTACATTTTTACTGTACATTTATTTCACTCACAATTTCTAAGTGGCAATCTTCGAATAACCGATCGCATATCCCAGGGGTCGATTTCAAAAAAAAGAAGCATGTCGCTAACATAAAGTTCCCCATAAAGTGGGGGTGCAGTATGTATAGGATATCTTTGATCGACATATTTTCGGTGAAATTATCTCGGTTGCAGAAAATTTTCGACCTTGTCCACCATATTGGATGCCGCCTCACAAAAGTATTTCTGCGGATGAATAATAAGAAATTTATGTTATTGATCATGATCTATTGGTTGTCGAAGGCATATTTATCCTTTAAAATACCTGTATAAATGTGTAAAGGAGATATTTTGTGTTATAGGCCGAAATATTTCAAAATACTGACATATTGATATTGGCACTATTTCGCGCTGGTACATCCGGTCGATTGCAAATGTGTTCCACGGCACTGATCAGCTGATGGCTGCTGGGCTGATGAAATAAAATGTAAATGACCTTTACAATGGCATCATTACGTCAGACAGCGTGGTTAAGCGTCTGCCACCACCACCTGTACTCAGAGTAGGCCTACACACCGAATCTGCGCTGATTGGTAAGTTCCCGTGTCATCGTAATTTTCAAGCTGTTTGTCGTGATCAGTCTACTCTATGAACATGCTGAGACTGAGAGTATGCCCAGTCTTAGCTCTAAGTAGCCTATAGGCCTGCTGTTGTTCATACATAGGCCTACAGGTTTACGCCTACGGTTGTTTTGTTACAGGGCCTTTTCGTTACAGCCAGATCGTTACATTCACATTGTTTGGTCGTTCCGTTACACAGGTTTGGTCGTTTCGTTACATGTGTTTGGTCATTTCGTTACACGCTTTCGCCTCCGAATTTATTGTGTTGTGGCGAATACTGCGTGCGTTCTGACTTTAATTCAAGACTTTTTCTTATTACGGTACTTGCTTGCAAGTTTTAAAAACTTGATACTAGACCATGTAGACTAGCCTAGATGGTTACCGTGGTGTTGTTCTGGATGTCTTTCGCCACATCGCCACTGGTTCCCTTAATGTGTGGCGTCCACTAGAGCGCCGACAACATTAGGAAGGGTTCGGGAAGCAAATATGTCATTTCGGCATTGCTTCCGCATCAAGTCCTATTGGTCGTTTTACCCTTTCCCGAACGTGCAGAAATGCCGCGAACTGTTCCGGAATGATAAAGACAGTGAACGGAACCCTTCAAGAATATGCGGAGTGGTTGCCGAATGAATGCAGATTCACTAGATTTGCATTCCGCGTCTTGTCCGCGCCCTAGTGGACGCTAGGTTTTACCGGCTACCGTCCTTTGGCTGCGGTTTGCTCATTGCATGACTCAAATTAAAAGCGATAACTTCTAAGTTATTTTTCATTCTGTTCCATGGCATTTCCCATTGGTTCCTCACTCAAATTCCTTATCCCTTCCCAGGTGTTCCCTTCCAAGTTTTTAGTCCCTTGAGATCGCGCCCCGAACACGCCGAACATGTGCTTCCCTTGGAATTCTGGCGCGCTTCTGCATCGCGACTTGAGCATTTCAATCTGACAGAGATCATTATATTTCAAGGTCCATTTCTCCCAAATCTCTGCTTGCATTCTTCAAAAACTTATTTGGCTGCATTTTCGTATACATCATGTCGTTCTGCCGGCGATTCCGCTTCCCTTTACCGCATTCCGGATGTCTGGTAAATGCAGCTTTAGAATGCAATTAAATTCAGTAGCGAAAGCGTGTCGCGAAACGACCAAACACATGTAAGTAACGAAACGACCAAACAGTGTAACGAACTGACTGTATCGAAAAGGCTGTCAGTTTCCTCCAAGGTGTAACGAACGACCTGATACCTTCATACCGGTACATAGGAGGCCCAGATAAGAAGATTAGAAGATAGGCCTCCCTAGGCCTAGTCGGTAGGCCTAAAAAGTTAAAAGTTAAAGTTTGGGTTTATAGTCTGATATCAACAACAGTAGAGGTGTCATCCGACTTCACACTTTAACCCCAGTCTATCCTGAAACCTTTCAGTAGAACTCAGATGAGCTGCTCATTCAGCGCTACAATCTGAGCATTTCCGACCGGTACCCATTTATACACCTGGGTGGAGAGAGGCCAGTAAGGCAAAGAGACCTGCCCAAAGTCTCACGCCAGCAGCGGGATTCGAACCCGGGATCCTCTGACCGCTAGTCGGAGGCCCGAACCACTACACCACCGTGGCTCCACTACACCTACTGGTAGCTAGGCCATGTAGATCCCAGGCATACCGGTATCTGCACAACATAGGCCAACAGGCCGAGCTCTGCTTGGCCCTACCTTTACCAGTGTACTGCTTTTGAAGTATAAGCCTAGGCCTTCAGTGGTTTTTACATTGAAATGATAACCTGGCCAATGTTGACCAATAGATGGTTTTGAGGAAGAAAACGGCCAACGTATTGTTATATGGCGTTTGTTTTGGCTTTTTTTCACGTGTACTTCTGGCAAAGTTCCATCGCCAAAATTAGCCAAAATATTCACACCAATTGTCTGGTACATTGTACATGCACTGCTGTGTTCATAGAAGTCAAATGTGCATTTAGATCCAGAAACCGAAGTATAACTTGAGAGAAATTAAGTCGTATAAATTTGTAAATAAACGGGTGCAGTGCACTTTCCTCGAAAGGATCTTTTTGATCATTGCATCAGCCTACTTAATGAATGGAAAAGTTTGGCTGCTGAAATATATCATTGTGTGGAAATTCAATTTGCCTGAAGCAGTTGCGAAATATTCCACACAGGTCATGACTAGGCATCCACATCGAAAGGCCTACAGTCTTATTGGTAGTTGTTCTTTTTTCAGGATGTATCCTTCTGATGATTGTGATTATTTTGTTGGACAAAAATCATCATGACTGAAATAAAAGCAACACGAAGATCAAGATCCCAGTTAAGACGATTCCTTGAGCTCTTCAGGGTGACGAAAGAGGGAGCCACACCTATAAAATGGGAGATTGTTATCATAGTTACTCTGGCATTGGTGAGTTGATTATAGTGTAATCTGACAATTACGATTGTCTCAAAGATCTAAAAAGAACTACTGTTTTTCACAGGACACTGGAGAGCAAAGTATTGTGGCGACTACATACAGTTTTTCTCAGGACCTCAACCAGTGTGTTGGCTTGATCTCAATTTTTTGTTGACATTTCAACATAGACTAAGGCCCGTATTTTAGAATGCTCCTCAGTGTAAAGGAGTTCCTCAAGGCTGTTGTTCTCCTGTTGAGAACAATAGCCTTGAGGAACTCCTTTATGTTGAGGAGGATTCTAAAATACGGGCCTAACAGTCTGTATTATTTCAGTCATTTTGTTGTGTGTTTATTTTATGCACAATCTGTGATTACAGTCTTTCTATATTATTTTCTTTGCAGTTTGGTACATCATTTATCCTGACATTTCCATTTGCATTCCTGCCTTTTATGGTGCTTGTAAGTAGGAACATGTAATTTGTGCTGGGTTTTCTTTTGAGTTCCGAATTAATAGCTGTGTGGTGGCAGTGTAGATCACAGCATTACATGTTTGCTTCAATAATAGATTTTGATGATTCCCATTTTCAGCACTTTGGGTATCGTGAGGAAGACAAAGGTTATTATGCTGGCATTATTGCTTCATCCTATTTCTTTGGAAGAATTTTTGGGAGGTAAATACTCATTGTTTCAGTTGGTCCTATCTTTGTCCAAAGGAAACCATTTTGTGCTTGAGAATTGTTCAAACTGTTACAAGGTTCAGTAAAAACATTAGCTCCTCTTAGGCTTTGCAGTTGAGACCCATTCCACCTGTGACAAAGTGAACAAGTCTAACCATAACTCAGTAACAGCTTATTTTTGTTTAATTTTTAGTTTCTTCTGGGGTTGGTTGTCAGATAAGAAGGGCCGCCGCGTTGTGATGTTAATCAACCTTGCTATGAATGCCCTTCTTTGCCCACCATTTGGCTTCAGTACATCGTTACTGATGGCATGTATGTTCCGCTTCTTGATAGGATTAATGACAGGTAAGTCTGATTTGAATCTATGACAGGAGTCATCACATCACTACTGTTCCTTATGACAATGTACATTTTAGTTTGAATTGAACTACACCACGGTCAAGGAAACAAACTGTGGTGTGCTGGCTCCAGTGGATTCAGACATACAATGTATTCCAAATCATTCATGTCATTTTTATCAGCTTTGACAGGAAATATCTTCATCTATCTAGATATCCAAAATCAAAATCAACCAGAAATGGATGTTACTGAATATCTGTCTTCAATTTCAGGGGTATTAACCTGCACCAAGACAATTCTTTATGAGATCAGTGATAACACTAATCAGGCATTTGGTATGTCCTGCATAGGTGTATCATGGGGCCTAGGCAGCATCCTGGGCCCTGCTGTTGGAGGTATGTATGCAATATATCTTAAAACAAGAATATAGACTATTTCCTCCTATTTGCTCTTGATATGTTGACAAGGAGATGTGGATGGTGGTAGGCAGCACCTATATCTTGAATGAACTTTTCAGTTCATTTGGCTTGATGAAGTGATTATTTGAATGATTTGATTTCGTTATGAAACTTTTTCCAGGTTTCCTATCATCCCCTGCGAGCAAATATCCAGACTTTTTCCCCCAAGAAGGATTCTTCGTCCAGTTTCCCTTCCTCCTGCCTTGTTTAGTCGCAACATTTGTGAATTTACTTGGTTTCATCTTGGTTTTCGTCAAACTACCGGAAACCTTGCAAAAGAAAAAGTAAGTTTTCTTTCTTATCTGACTTCGTAAGTTTGGTTTGTGTGGTATATGCACTCGTCGTTCTGTTCATAGAAAAAGGATGAGATAAAATTCAAACACTCATATTATTGACATAGGGAATGGTTATTCCACTACTTCAGCAGAATTGGTAGGAAGCAGACGACATTCAGTGAGTGTAAACAAAGGCCAAGATTTGTACAAGTTTAGAATTATTAAACAAATGTTTCATTTCTTCCACAGTAGGTTAATTTTGGATCAATCACCCGTAGCAGGAGTATGGTAACTTTATTCCAGTTTAACCTTCATTGTGTGCACTTCAGCTACAAGGCTACCATATATTCCCTTTCCCCTCAAGTTCCTAACACACCACATGACTTCAAAGCTAGATGTTGGTGTCTACGGCTACGCCGACCTTAAATCACAGGGTATTTGGATATCACAGGAGCAATCATGATAGTTTGTGGGGTTTTACTTTAGTGTTGCTTCGGTGTCTTTCAAGTCACCTGTTGTCTTGGAACTCTAAAACAGCTGACAAAAAGGTCACCCTTGCTTGTCCTTAACCCTGCAAATCTATTTTAAGTTTACCAGGGTGTCATTTGATAGGATGAAACCAATATCTCCTCCCACCAGAATTGTCAGTGGTAAAAAAAACCCTCAGCCTTGTACATTCCCTCAGACCTCATAGTTTCCCAGCCTAGACGACAAGAGTCTGTACTCAAGACTTGATCTACTCGGCTAGTATATTGTACATGCATTCAGTGTGCTTGTGAACATATGAGTTTGAACTTGAATGTTCATTCATATGCTGTCACAAGCATAGTATGGCATGATCTGGTATCAGATTGTATGTTACATGTCAACATTTTGCCAGGAATAACCATCTGGTGCACTGAGATATCTTTTATCAACTTCACTTCTCAATCTTAATATTTTGTCTCAATTCAGTTGCCTGTATTTCTTCCTTGCATTGTGCTGAACACAAAACAGTGCTTTCCATTCTAATATGTGAACATTTCTCTTCAGAAAAGCTGCAAAAACAGAAAAGAATAACTTGTCACTTTTGGAAAAACAACCAAATGACAAGGACAATCTAACCCGTATATCTGCCGAAATAATGAGAGGGAATGAACAGAATGCCATGCAGAGTCTGGACAACATGGCCATGTTGTTCTCAACACTAGACATAGAGGACACGAGCTTGTATAGAATGAAATCTGAGGCGTACGTGCATTATCTGTCGTATAGGCATTTGAACATCGGCAAAACACATTCAAGAGAAAATGTGGCGGTGGATAATTCAGTAACAAAGTTACGGCCAATGCGGCGCAAGATGTCACTCAGTGCTCCAGATCTGTCTCTTCGATCGCCTCAGTTGGAAGGTGCAACGCAGAAGGAGATGGAAAATTTCTTGGATAAAGAAGATGACAGGGTAGTAATTGAAATAAATGAGGAAGAAGACCGGGGTTGTTGTCAAGGATCAACGAAATGTGTACTGTTCCGTCTGTTCAGGTATGTGTCGTCTTTTATTTGTGTCAGATTTCTGCTACACTGCAAATGGCGTCTACATAATTAATATGCACCAAAATACGACAAATGTTTCTGGATTTCATTTCAAATAATGACACTGAGCATTTCATTTGTTCATGAATTTAAGTTAGTTCAATCACTTTGCACCTGAGTTTGAACATGTTGAATAACCTTTCTCCTCCTGTTCACATACTGGTAACTTTTTTTCCAGGAATTCAGATGTTCGCACTGTGTTAGTTGGTTACACACTATTTTCCTATTGTGTTATTGGATATGAAGAAATCCTTTCAGTTTGGGCATCTACGAAAGTGAAATTTGGTGAGTTTGTGAAAAAGAATTATATATTTTATATTTGACAACTTCATGAGCTTTGAATAATTACATCGTATAACTTTGTAGTTTAGAATGTGTTTGCCTTAATTTTTCTCCTCCTTGCCAGGACCAATAAAAGACTATGAAATATTGATGGTGTTTCTGATTCCTGATATGTTAATCTTTCAGATGGTTTGGATTTCTCCTCTGACAAACTTGGAATGTTAGCTGTGATGGTCGCTGTACCACTTTTGATCTTGCAAATATTCATCTTCTCTAAGATAGAGGCAAAAGTCGGAGTGAAAAAGGTGGGTATTTTAGTACCGGTAGACAAATTCTTGTTACATGTATGTTGAAAAGGTTTTCAGAATTGGAACAAAACAAGTGACTCTGGCTCTATCTTGATTCGATAATTAAAACATCTGATTATTTCTCTTGTTTTTCAGATGATGCTTGGCGCTACTTTCTTGGTCTGCCTTGGTTCTATGGTGTCTCCTATTCTCCACTTCCTTCATGACAGGTAATATTGACTGCTAATTCACCGCTATCAGCTTTCTCTGCCGTTATCCCTTTTGTACCTGACTGCCGGATTCCAGAATCCATCACTTCATGAGTTTGAAACCATCGAGTAAGATTTAAATTTGGGCAGACCCATTTGTATTCCCTGCTGCCAAGTATGGGAGAATAGCCCTGATGATGCAATTTGAGAAACAGGTGATATATTGATATCACTAGTTATCAATCTGAGGTTCAGTGAATGATATCGATTGAATATAATGATGTTATGGTGTGTTTTATTTGCTTGTCTTCCAGACATGAGCTTCTGTGGTTCCTCTTGTTCCTATTACTTACTCCCATGAGAATAGCTGTCTTGTGTACATTCACTGGGTTTGGTATCTTCATGAACAATGCCGTAAGCCCTGCGATGGCCGGTTCAGTCAATGGGCTTGGGTTAACATTCTCGGCAGTTGCAAGGTAAGGTCATAGGTTGGGGGGAAATGTTGGGTATCAGTCTTGTTTGAGAGGTCATTTTGGCTGTCAGTTGACCAATAAGCTGACGCTGAACTGACGACTTGGTTACTTGAGTTTCTTCTGAAGAAGGTTTCTTGACCCGGTGTCCAGGGGCTTGGTTTTGGTGGGTTTCAGTATTGTCTCTTCTGCATTTTGTTTCTGACCAGGTTTGTAATATGGAGAGGGTGGAATGTGGATTTGGAATGGAAGTGTTATTTGGTGCATCAGAAGAGCCAAGTTGTGTGGTCCCATTCTTCCCAAGAAAGGGATATAATCTGCATTTTATTTTTCAGGACCCTTGCCCCAATGGCTGGTGGAAGTCTGTTCGCTTGGTCTATTACCTCTGGATTGCCATACCCCTTTGATGTCAACTGTGCTTTCCTAATGTTTACCATTTGTTATACTGTGTCTTTTGTGTTCATCCTGTTAACTCCTGAACGACTCAACCTCCAGTCAAAGCGACTCAAAATTGAAGAGATTAACTCCAACCAATCCTTACATGGAGAGAATGGAGATGTGGTGAAGAATGCATGGAACAAAGAATCAACGGAAGATTCGAAGGAAAGATTGAGCTCAGTGCCAGTGGAGGAAAACAGAAATGGAACGAGTTTAGAGTAGTTTCTGAAGGAAGGTCAAGAAGTTGCTATTGTTGAGAGAAATTTATCGGACGGCGATGGGAAGGGAAAATCCACTGCTTTGTAGATGACTTAACCCATACTTTGGTCACCATTTGCTAGTGAGTGTGTTCACCTTCGACAATCAGTGTGTTCCCTCATAATAGTCATCACAATGGCCGTCAAAAATCATATTGTAAAAGGAGCTGTGCCTGGGCAGTATGGTTACCATAAATACTAATGCTTCTTCGTGAATTTAGGATACCAGGTCAGTGATGGCATGAAGGTGTTATTAGTATTAAATACAAAATAAATGACAATGTACATGTTTTCTGAGCACACCATACATGTATTGGTGTTTGTTTGAAAAGGTCATTTAGGCCTACATGATCTGAGCATACTTTAAAAAAAATGAAACTCACAGTTACACAAATTTCAGAATCTCTTGAGAGTACAGAGCATTTACGTAGTTGGATCTCATTTGTTTTACTGTGGTGTGAATGAAGGAGGATGAAATGCAGAAGGTTTTTGTATTGCTCGTATGGTGCTCGAGTTGNAATTGAAGAGATTAACTCCAACCAATCCTTACATGGAGAGAATGGAGATGTGGTGAAGAATGCATGGAACAAAGAATCAACGGAAGATTCTAAGGAAAGATTGAGCTCAGTGCCAGTGGAGGAAAACAGAAATGGAACGAGTTTAGAGTGGTTTCTGAAGGAAGGTCAAGAAGTTGCTATTGTTGAGAGAAATTTATCGGATGACGATGGGAAGGGAAAATCCACTGCTTTGTAGATGACTTAACCCATACTTTGGTCACCATTTGCTAGTGAGTGTGTTCACCTTCGACAATCAGTGTGTTCCCTCATAATAGTCATCACAATGGCCGTCAAAAATCATATTGTAAAAGGAGCTGTGCCTGGGCAGTATGGTTACCATAAATACTAATGCTTCTTCGTGAATTCAGGATACCAGGTCAGTGATGGCATGAAGGTGTTATTAGTATTAAATACAAAATAAATGACAATGTACATGTTTTCTGAGCACACCATACATGTATTGGTGTTTGTGTGAAAAGGTCATTTAGGCCTACATGATCTGAGCATACCGTACTTTAAAAAAAATGAAACTCACAGTTACACAAATTTCAGAATCTCTTGAGAGTACAGAGCATTTACGTAGTTGGATCTCATTTGTTTGACTGTGGTGTGAATGAAGGAGGATGAAATGCAGAAGGTTTTTGTATTGCTCGTATGGTGCTCGAGTGTTGTTTCTTTTTACTCTGGATCTGAGGGTTTGAGGTGTGAGAATGTGACAATGTTTACATGTATATAAAAGAAAGCGTGTTTCTCGTGTCAATTCCTGACGAAAATTTACCACTTTACAGGCCATATGATAAAGTGGATGAAAATTTTGTTAGGAATTGACAGAAGTTTGTATAAAATGATGATGCTGCTCACATGACATTCCGGAATAAAGGTTTAGATGAATGGTATTTCTTGAATGAATATATGCACATTGAATGTATTTACCGGTAGTTATTTTATGTATCATGCACCTCCATTTACCTCTATTTACAAGTACCAATACCTGATCTGAAGTTGTTGTTTCTGAAATGATGCCAGAATGAAGTTTGCTATAAGAAATGTCCTGCCGATGGGAAATGTTACATACATGTAGCAATCCACAAAATATGAGGGTCTTGCTCAGGGTGGCCAGTTTTGTTATACGAGCTGTTCAAACCACAATCGCTATGGCTTTTTACAGTTACGCATACATGTACATGTATGTCCATAGTCAGTGTGTTTATCCTGTGCATTTGTAAACAGTATTGTCGTAAGGAATCATCCTTCATTGTATAAAAGTGTACCCACTACATGTATAAATATATATGTACACAACATGTGAAGTTGTGCATTGACATCTAGTTTTTGAAAATTTACCTATAAGCTACATAGAAAATGAATGTCCTGTTAAGTTCCAACATGTGTTGTTAGTGATATTTCACGTACAGAAATTTTTATCATGTAGCAACTCAGTAACTTGACTGGTTCCTGTCCTACATGTATCACTATGTGTATGTAAGCAAATGAATCAATCAACTAAGAGATCCACTTTTTCAGCAGTTTTGTGAATAATTGTCTCCTTGATTAGAGTCTTCCCACATGTCTGTTGATGCCTTTTAACCAGCCGACCCAAAATTTGGAGCAGGCCTACTTAACAAGTCCCCGATTCCATGATCTACATACACGTTGTCCATAGATGGCCACTTACATACAGTTGTGGCCCATGTTCAGCCATATAGGCCTACCTTAGAAATGCTTGCCATCTCGCTTCGCGAGGACTAAATGCTCCTTCATACAGGCAGGTATATCTGGCATGTAGGTCATGGAATATCTTTCTGAAATTCTCCCATCATGAAACCAGGCTACACCTTGAGGTTCCAAAACCAAGTTCCTCTTCCAAACATCTAAGTATCTATTGCCCGAGATGTTTGGTGGTAGAACTTTGTAGTACATTGTCTATGCTTCCAAGTTATGCATATTGGTCTGGAGGTTGGTGTTCACACTCGGCTTTCTTCCCCCTTATTGGTAGTTTTGTCAAGTGCGAATGAAGTGAAATGGAAGAAATGTATCATTTATATGAGTATTCTATGTATTTTCTATAAAACAAATGCTCCGTACGTGATACCACTCGTGTATACATACATATGTATCTACACTTGCAGCAACAAAATGCTAGTAACAAACATTTCCATTTCCATAGTCTACCCTCAGCAATGACAGGGAACGCGATCAATGATCACTGTCATGAGATGGGCATGACATTATGTGCTCAAGGATTTATCACAAATACCAATGAAAGAACAGACATGAATCCATTTTACTCAAAACCATCTTCTCAACAAGTGAAATGTGCATTGTTTGTGTGAACCAGCCACCTGAACATATCTCTGCAACACATAAAACAGAATTTATCACTCCCCCAAACTCAACAAACAGTCACCTGCAATTATATTTTCATTTTCTTTTAAGTATTGGGTGTTGTAATCATTCCTCCACTGTTTTACGGAATGAGAGTGACTACTAAAACAATACAAATACAAGGGGCTACATGAACCTCAGCAACTTCTGATACACCAGCAACAGACAGTACGCCTGATTTTGCTGACTGTGTTTCCCCTTCAGGTCTCTCAATTCATTTGTCTTATACAGCACCTTGGGGTCATATCATTGATTTGATAATGAAGGCTATGGCAGCGGACTTTCCATTTGAAAACATCCGCAAAGATACAGACTTAAAGCCACTGTTCTGAAGCACTGGCTGATATGTCCATCACTTTCCAGGCGGCTTTTGGATCAAGTTCCGTCTGATCTCGACACAATGCCCAGACGTACATAATCCTCTGGATCTTGTCCTGAAAATAAAAGTACATGATGTGTGTGTCAACTGAAGTCTTTGTCAGTCCACCATTGTCTGGAGAAGGTGACAGACAACATGGACAAGTGTGATGCTCCGAGAACAGAGCAATAACAGATAACATCACAAAACTTTATTGCAGACCAGCACTCACTTGTACTAAGGAGTCGGGTGAAGAGTCACGCTACATGAGAACCATTACCGTAGTACCCATCGCAATTTTACCACAGAAAAGATAAATCTCCTTGTTAATACAACGTTGGTCAGATCATGCTGAGTTGAACTTAGTTCTAGCACGGAGGCTGTTCTGAAGAACATTCTACTGAACATAATTCAGAGTTCCTACATGTAGGGTTTCCAAACTTACGGGATCTCCCTCAGCAATTTTCCCAGCCTTATCTCGGACAACCATGATCTGCTGAGCGACAAAACTAATGACTAGCATCGGACCCTGTTCCATCATTTTACCGGCAGCAATCTGCAAAGCGTGAAAATCATCGTAAGGTGAGGCATACCCAGTTCATTTGAGATTTACCGGTAACTGAATAATTCCATAAGTATTACCACAGTGAATGCTTCAGCAAACATTAGTATACATGGTCTGTAGTACTCTGTGGGATTTGAACCCATGACCTCTGAAATGCATCACTAAAAGGCTAGGATTCTAGAAATCTTGAACGTCTCATACTTACATCTACGTGAGTTATATCTAATACTTTAGAATCTAGCTTATAGCCCATGCCCAAGGCTTGCTTGATTGGCTGTGAAATGACATTGTATGGCTGTAACGAAAGAAGCAGTAAATATCAAGTGTGGCATCATTACGTATTTCCTATTTCTTTTGTTCAAAGTGAAGTGTAAACTCCCACAGAATAATCTGAAATGATTATACATGTAAGTCTACTTACAGCTTCATGGCACCAGTCTTTTAGAATTTCCAATTCCCCTCTTACCATGGCCTGAAAATAAGAAATACAGGAAATCAAGTAGTCAGGTTCCTGAATGCAAATAATGTACAAGAAGTCATAAAAAATACGAAAAGGTAAATTTGAATAAAATAAAATGTCTAAAAAATAAATAAAAAAGTTAAAAGAAAAAAACGAAAAATTAAATAAACAAATAAAATAAAAAAATAAAATAATCTATTTTTGATAAAACCCAAAATAAAATAAAAAAAAAAATTAAAACAAAGTAAATTAAATAGAAAAAAAATAATAAATAAAAAAGAATGCACCATTCTATACATCAGTCTCAAACATGACTAACATCTCACTACACATGCCATCCTTCCACATACTATGTAAAGGTACTATAAACTGTTGTCAGCCTTTTCGCTGCTTACCGGTATCTACAGTTTTACTTACCTCTAACACATTTGGTATGATTTCTTTCTCGCAGTCTTTTATGAAAGACTCTTTGTCAAATGTTGGGTCCATTTTCACTATTTCTGTGAGGACTTCCGACATTTCTGTTTTGGAGAAGAGCCCACCTACGGAAAATAACATAAATTGGGAATTTTTATTGACACATTAACAATTGTTGCAGGTTTAAATATGGAATTTGATCAACGATTAGCCGAATATTATTACAGAAACTGCAACAGCAGTGGAGTAAAATCAACGAATGCAGAAATTTACCGGTACAGCTTACCAAAGAGTTCCGACATTTTATCAGTAAATGTTCTCGTTGCTCTAATCAATGCATGGTCACTTTCATCATACTTCATTTTCAAGTCAAACATCTCTGAAATCAAGAAGGGAAGAAAGACACTGTGAAGTGGGCAACTTCAATTCATTATACACTGCAGTATGTAAGGCAAGTGACATACATGTTATCATTCTTAGTAGAGCGAGACAGAAAGGATGAAAATCCTGCAGAGTTCAATATGATCACTACCTTTGGAGTGATGCTGAATGGTGTAATGATCCAACTTACTGTTAACATATTGGTTATTATCTTTGAAATTCTGCCAACTCTGAAACCACTTGGAATCTTTGTGTAACACCATGCCTGTCGAATCCCTAAAGGACAAAAAAAGAACGAGTAATGGGAAGTGATTTGGAACATCTTTTAAGGAGAAATTAAGAAATGTGCAAGTTGCCTGGGCCAAAGTAGAACTCTGGTGAATATCAATTATAAACTGACTTACTCATCAGCTTCTACTGGCTTTTCTTCTTGATCTCCAAATCCACCAACTTGTTTCCGCTTTTTTAACTTGGCTGAAGATGAGACACCACACATTTCATTCAGAAATGACAGAGAGTTGGTCTAAACAAAGGCAAGCAAGCAAGCAACCCCTTCATAATCACAAACATTGACATTGACATTGTTCAGCAGTGGAAAAACTAAGTTGGAAACTGAAGGAAAATGTCCTGGTTTGACTCTTGGGGAGATTCAGTCATCCATACTGAGTCCCAGAACTCAAAATAGGCTCACGAAAAGGGAAATCAATAGCAATCTACCTCACCTGGGGGCCTATACATTCTAGCTCGGTGAAGAGTTGTTTCATCTATCTCATGTTTGATATCCTTTACACCCTGAAAGCAAAAATAAAAGGAGAATACCAGTAATTAGAACAGGGTAAACATTCATTGGACCACAAATGTGGTCTTCCAATCAGAGGAAACAGGTAAATGGGGTTCGTGAATTGTTTCCTTAGTCAATACCTTTGGCGAAGAGTAAGAAGTTGAAGGTACCAAAACACTTACCTGGCTAACTGTTTTGAACACAGCACTTTGTGCAATTTGTTCACCTGATTTCCCTATCGTTTCTGCTGCCTTTTCCGCTGCACTGCCTATACTACTAGTAATTTCTCCAGCTTTCTTCCCAAGCTCTGTCTTCTGGACTTCTTCCACAGTCTGGAAAAGGTAAAATTGAATACAAGGTCAGATGAAGAGTTGTTCACTGAGTCAGCAAATAATGTAACCAGAACAGAATTTGGGTGGTGTGATGGCATGCATACATGCAGTTACATGACGTACATTATCTTAGCTTTCATGTTCCGCCAAGTTGCCAAGTAGAACATACTCACCTCTTGTACTTTATCTTTCATTTCGGAGAGCTTTTCTTTTATAACTGCAGACCCTTTCACTGTCTCTGCTTCAATTTTATCCTGGAAATAGGAAAGCATTTAGAAAGGAATCCAGAATATCAATATGTGGATTAAAGGTACAGAAAGTGATCTGGCCGGGAGACTTAATTCATTGCTTTCTGATACACATAAGTGATTGTAGCTAAAATGAATGAACAGACTTACATATTTTCTCCGAGCATCTTTGAGGGCCTCTGATTCTTCAAGCTTTTGAGCTTCTTCCCTGAACTTGGACAAACTTTCCTGAAAAACATAAATTTCTATATATATAACAACACTAACAACTTGTAGAATTCACATCAATGTTGACTCATTGGAACTTATATATGCAGATTAAGTGACATGTCAATAATTACCTTCATTTCTTTGTTCTTTGCCATTTCTTGTTTAATATTATCAATGAATTGTCCAACAAAACTTCTTCGTTTACCTGGCCCTCCAGACATGGGTCGAATCTGAAAATAAAGTAGCATCAAGAGAAACTTTTGTGAAAGGGAAATTTTGATGAGGGCAGGGCAATTCAGGTTATCTAGATTTCTTATATCACAATTCCAAGTAAAAGAGAACCAGTAACATGACATCTCTCAAAATTCCTACCGGCATAAGTTTTATGATAGCATTCACTTACAGATAATATCCGAACATCAAGTTGGCCATTGCCTCTGATATAGGATGATGGAATATTTCGCTGATTAGTCGACACTGTCAAACCTCGTACCTTGAAAACAAATTTCTTGACAGTTACCGTAGGCCTATCAAAATGACGGACACCTGCTACTGCACAGCATGCCGGCTCAATAGAGTATATCGGACCAAGCCATGGGAAGTGTACCGAGTGTGTGCACGGAACAAAAGGCAGCAATGTAGGCCTACGGAGATGTGTCACTTCCCACTGACCGGCTGGCCCGCTACCGCTAGGCCCCTATAGATACCGGTAAATTTAAATAGCTCGTGACTGATTGATTTTGGGACCAATTCATCACATAGGCCTATAGGCCTAGTCAAATATCATTCAACACCCTGATGCAATAGGCTTACCAGTTTCGTTAGTCAGTGTCATCTCAACACACAGTGCTTATGTACAGCGATTTATACTGTACAGTAACCAGGTAACATAGGCCTAGGGCCTACACCGGTAGAGCATAGATCACTGTTGATTGATGGTTTGTTCCCTCTTCATTTGGAACGTAATCAAGAGTAATATGGGCACAAAATCTCGTCCGTTGCATCATTTCAGATCAGCACACTAAGCCTGTTGTTTCAAAGTATAAATTGTCTTTCTGTGACGTATACTTACTGAGGTATTTCGTAAAACATGTGTTGCGTGTGAGAACGCATGGGTTACCCTGTAGGCAGCCATTTTTAAAGGTCGAGGTCATGGGCGGCAGGTCTAAACCATTTCGAGTGCTTGAGATTCAAATTCAAATTCAAATTGAATTTGGTTAAGATTGAGAGATGCAGATGGGTCCACATCATATCATACCATACATACTGCAATCAACAGAATCATTGTGCCTTTTTTCTACCAGAAAAAATTCTGATCAGAATGTCATAGGCCCCTAGGCATAGCTAGGCCTACAGCATTGGGCAGGAGGAAACTGGAGTCAGGTGTTCCTGGAGAAAACTTGCACTGTCATGTCGTAGAGGCACTCTCTCTGGGGGGTGTGACGGGGATCGAACCCGGAACCCTGGAGATGATAGGCACTGCCAATCACAGGGACTTGCGGCATGCAGGGGTGGTATCCAAATAGCACCCCCACAGACAATGCCCTGACCCGAGTAACACACCCAAAAATATAGGCCTAGGCCCTATATATATTTTTTGGGGGTTTATATGTATTTTTGGGTGTGTTACTCGGGGCATTGTCCGTGGGGGTGCTATTTGGACCTCGGAAACACCCACCACTCCTGCAATGCACGCCTCAAGTCCCTGTGCCGCCAATAATTCTTTTTCACCACTCTGGTAGGGCTTATGATACTTAACGAAATAACGAAATGACAACGAAATAACGAAATGTACGTATTGACCTAGGGAGATATCATTTCACTTGAGCCCAGCATGAGTGTATTGCTGTGCTAACAGGCGAAATCAGCGAGTGTGCAGTGACACATGTCAGTTGTCAAACTAAATTAGGCCTAGGCAAAGAAGCAGGAAGACAAACAATCCATAAACCACAATCTTTGGAGGTCAACCGCCTCAGCCTCCATATAGGACAATATTGTTCCATCCTTGGAGGTGGACGATAAATTCGTCAGTGTCTTGTCTGCCATGTCTTCTGTTTTCCTTTGCNAAAGGTAACATTTCCCTCGGACTATTTCGTTCCTTGTTCGTTCATCATGCGTTTCACGGGCGCAGCCATGTTTAATCAGCCGTTGGCCAATCAGATTCGGATGCTCTGAGCTGGACACTCGCCACCTGGCGGTAACGAAAGTTTTGGCCTTTGCTACCAGACTCTCTCCTGTAAGAGAGAGAGGCTGGTGACGCGAGACTAGGACAGATACCGGTAATTCATACAAACATTTTATATTCTTGAAGCAACTAAAGGCACATATACATGTATTTCGCTAAATGTCATCTTATCCATTTTAAAGAAAAGTGTCCAAATTGAGTCTAAATTGAATGTGAGCTTTTATGATGGTTTCTTTCTTCATTATAATGCAACAAAATATATAACACCAGAACATCAGAGAACTACATGTGCATCAAAAGCTTATGTGATTAAGTACATTCGTTGTACGATGAAAAACCGACAAGCGAAATCAACATGCAACACATATCTAACCCTGCTGTCCCAAAAGAAAATGTACAACTATCACTTACAGTAATTTCAACTGGAAAGTGAACATCATCATCGTCTTTGGCAGAGCCCTTATACAGCAGTAACAATACACTGTACCAACCAACATGACCATCATGACAAAGCGGGTGTGGATTTTTCCATTCAACAACATGGACTAAATCTGCCCACCAAAGCACCATGAGTTTATTGTTGAATATGTTTCATTCACTATTGAAAAATACTCAGTTCTTCCTCTGTACATCTTCATCCTTTGATTGAACTGAATTGACTGTACATGTGTTTTTGCAAATATCTGTCATTCGACACAGAAATCAAGTTTGAACAGTGATTGTAACTACTCTACTAATACTAAGTATTGTGCTTAAATAAGGATGCAATCTGGAGTACCGGTAGGAGTACATCAACATCGTAGACTTAGTATAAAACTACATTTGCCATGAAATGCCAATGTCAAGAAGACCGCAGTGAATCAACTGAAACACACAAATAGGCACACATGAAAATTTCAAATGTTTTGGTACCAGTTGTAAAGATCGAACTGTCGACAAGATGCAAAATAGGTGACACAGAATAGTCACCTGTTGGATTCAGCAAGTCATAAACACATACAGCTAATTCAAGTTGGCCTGAAATTGAAATCTTTCACCTCTTTGATGAAAGAATACATTCTGTACATATATGAACATATCCACAGCAAATCAATATTTCATTCTCCGGTTACAGTTAGGGATCGTCTCCAAAATACAAACGTTTGGAATTCGTTTAAACGAATTTAAAACCACTTTTCATAAACGAAATTGAAACGAAAAAATTCGTTTGAGGACTGCTTGAAAAACGTTTGACATGGCCTGCATTATCGTTTGATCCCAAACGAAATATTCGTTTGATTTCTTCAGAGAAACGTTTTAGAATTTTGTCGAGCGAGACAAACGTTCCAATGCGTTTCAAACGAACAACGTTTTCTTCCAAGCACAAGAAACGTTTGCATTTCGTTTGACATGAAAACATTTTGCATTCTGATCGGCGCTAAAAACGTTTGAATTTCATTCGGTGCATGAAACGTTTCATTTTCGTTGGGAACAAAAACGTTTGCACTTCTTTGCGGAATTCGTTTGGTACTTTCCGTTTGGTTCTTGTTTGGGGAGAATTCGTTTCAAAACCGTTTGGAAAATCGTTGGAAAATCACTTCAGTTTCGTTGGAGTATAAAAATTTCAAACGATTTTCAAACGATATTGACATACGTTTGAAACACGTTTGAAACGAAAACAATTTGGAGACGATCCCTTACAGTGGCCTTGAATTTCCTGCTGCATCATTGGTGTATGATTCGTCACTACCACTGGATACAGCCCTTGATTCTGCCAGCGCCGCAGCGAACTCTTCAGAAAGTTCTAGGGCGCTGTATTTTGTTCCTTGGAATGGTTGCAAATGGATCTGGAAACAGACAGCACAATATAAGAGAGTTCATATATACAGTCAATCTATATCAGATTTTAGTGGGCTAAAGGAGGAAGTAATCTTTGCATTGTGTGATGACTGACAGACAGAACGGCACAGGCTCTCTAGAGAAAACTGCCTTACCCTTATGTAGACATTGACTTCATCACTTCGAGAAAGATAAGGAAAGTTGCCACCTGATTTAAGATGAGCTCTTTTAGAGTTGGGGTAACACTTGTATGTCTCCTCTCTCACTGCTTGAGACAGAGCACTTTGGTCATAAACCTGAAATGTACGAAGAGGAATATGTATGCAATGGACAGTGGTATATAGGAATCAGTGAAACATACATGTACTACGTGTCTGTTTATGCAGGCATAAAGAAATTGTGTTATGATACTGGCTGAATATGCAGCCAGCTATCCATTAGAACCATCACGGCATTATGATGGACAACATGATTTCCTGTTACTCATCTTTTAATAACCAGATATACTGATGCTGTCCACTTATTGAGTTTTCTCTTGTTGCCAGTTTGCTTAGCACCTGAAATAAATTCAAATTCAGCATTCTACTTACATCAATCAGTGTGATAGGAACATCGGTGATTTTCTGTGGCTCCACATAGGCACTCATACAATTCAATGTCAACCTTGAGGCAAGTTCATTTTGAGCGAGCCCATCCAACTGAAAGAGGGTAAAATTAATGGTTATATCATTCCATCATCACAGAACAAGTCAACAGACCAAGTTTTATGTTGGCAGCCTTAATTTTTCCCTACCTTACATTACAGCATGCTCAGAAGTTTATAGATATGATTTGAAATTGTGGACAAACAACCACAAGCCAAGCTTTGCTTATTTCGACGACCATGTACACGTACACTACAATGTAATGTACACGTTACCTATGGCCTGACCAAATAATGGAACAGAGGGAACTGCCTACCCGGTCTACCATGAAATCCACTGAATCTGCAATTTCACTATCCATAGCACCTCGTTCAAAGTTTCCCATCACCATTTTCTTCAGCAGTAATGCTGGCAGAGCCCAGAAGCTGAATTTAGAGCAGATTTCGTCATGTAAATGCATTTCAGATACTGTTATTACCGGTAATTCACTGAATTGAGAGTGGTAGTGAGTGTTACTGAACTCTGATGAGACGAGAAACTTACGCATTTGCTGAAGTAGATTGTTGAAAGACAGCTGTGTCTACGAAGCTGTTACACAGCATCAAAGAATGAACTCGTGGAGACTTGTAAGTGTATTCAGCAAACTTCTGCGCCAAGAATCCTCCGAGGGAAGCACCAAATAAGTGGACCTAAAATGTATGAATAAGCCGCTGAGATCTCCTAAATGTAATATGGAATATTTCACGGTGTAAAAAAAAATCATTTACAATGCACTGAAACTTGAAGTTTCAAAATGACACTTGATGGTGGGGACACATAAGATATGGCTTGTTCTACAAATCTCAACTTTGTCTGTCAGTGGACAGTCCTTCGATAAATGAAAAAAACTTACTTTGTCTAACTGCAGATGGTCCAGGAGTTTTCTGAACCCATCACACCAATCGGATATGGTCCAATACGTAGGAAACTCAACCTGAAAGCATAAATTGAACTGAATCAATCTGCTTGAAATACAAGATTGGATTGATTCTTGATGGATCGGTATTCAATCTTTTCCACAATGTCAACAACAGAAGAAAAGGGACATGGTCATTCAACTGCATCACTTACATGTATACGGTACTGCCATTTACCAGTCTATGTTCTTCCATTGACTGATACTTTTTATGATATTCATTCGCATTCTTTGCTTTAATACTCACCGAAATGACTCGATAACCAAGAGAAGATAAAGACAACATCTGCTTGAAGAATACATCTGCTGTGCCACTGGCTGGCGGCAGAAATATCACAGGACATCGGATACTCTTGGGTCCAGCATCGTAGAGTGCCCAGGTTTTGGCAGCATCATCATCAACACAGAGCTTTAACAATAATACAAGATAGATAAAACACAGATATAGCAAATGAAACAAATAAATAAATAGTCCTCCGACCAAGTTGTCATTGGTGTCAGCACCAATAGCAAAATCTCCAGTGCATTATTTTGCTAAATGACTGGATTTGTGGAGAAAGGCTGATTACTCAATCTGTCTTGTTGAAATTTCTAAGGCAGAAAACAGCACGAGCGGAAAATCCAATCATTTTTAACATACCCTTTTTAGAGATACAGTGCTTCTGAAACTTTGATAGTCTTGAGACCTCTGTAGCTCATTCATGATTATCACATCATGGATATAACCTGCAAAAGAATATGATTCATAGAGTTAGTTCTCTGAAATTTCTCTTGAGAAATGCAGGATTGGGGATTGTCACTTTATACAGGTCAAGTAATACCAAATTACAGGACATAATTGACATAAATGTACATAGAGTAACCAAAGAATTTCCTCAATGTAGTTCCACCTACATGTATCTAAAATGTCACTCAAAGAACTCATAGCTTGACATGTCCTGAAAGTGAGATTAGCCATTCAATGGCCAGGCAACCATCCCATACCATACTTTATTCATGTCATGCATAGACTTGCTGTCTGACTTCAACATTTGAGAACTGGGAAGTGCATGAACAACTGTCATGTCTGATTCTGACTTCCTGGATCTGTCTTCAGTTTAAAAGTAGTAATGGAGATAAAATGGACCATATCACATTCACACAGTATTAAACATGGCATGTGTGGTGAACATTGGTGGTTTTGATTGGTCACAAAGTATTATAATATGGCGCATAGTGGAGATAATGAGTGGGGTCATAGGAGTCGGGTAGGGGGAAGGAAGATCTTACAAGAAGGAAAACAAGGATGCTACATCACCATTCTGACTCCATGTCTCAAAACCTAGGCTTTTATGGTTGAACCATGAACTGCGGACAAATAACAGTGAAGTTCATAGCCATGTTTAATACTGTGTGAATGTGATATGGTCCATGAACCATGAACTTTAAAAAAATGAACCATGAACTTTATATGGTAAAGGTTGAACCATGAACTGCGGACAAATAACAGTGAAGCAGTTGGCAGCAGTTCATGGTTCAACCTTTACCATATAAAGTTCATGGTTCATTTTTTCCTGTTGGCACCTCGAAACCGGCATCTCCACCCGTCCTTTTTCCCACAAACTGGCTAAACTTTAGATAGAATCTTCGATCAAAAGTGGCATTAGCCTACTCCATGGCACACAATGGAAATCCTATTGTTTGATGCAGGTTATTCTGTCAATCAGCTACCTTTTTGGGGCACTGATCGGGGATTCTTAATTCGTTCCCACTGTAAATTTATATGTGTTAGCCTAGCTAACGTTAGGCCTATTCTTTCCTGTGGGCGGTGCTGTGAGGCCTCCCATATGCATACTCGGCCTATATGCTAGGCCTACCTAGTAATAATGTAGGCTCAGCTGCATAGCCTAATCCCCCAATCCCTCACCACAGTAGAGGGTCAGTGTTAAGGGCTATGTTAGGGTCAGGAACAGTCTAACTTACTCTCCATTCCAAATCCCCTTGGCGCGAGGTTTATCAACGATAGCTCCGCAACGGCTGGGCCGATTTTGATGAAACATACGTCAGTTGTACATTTTACACGTCGTGACGTCGTGCACTGACGTCAAGAATCGCGGCGATGATTTGCGTTTTTCAGATTCAATACAGTGGGGCTTTAAAATAAATCTAGAAAGAGTAACCAAAAAGTTGGATCAATTAACCTTTACCATATAAAGTTCATGGTTCATTTTTTCCTGTTGGCACCTCGAAACCGGCATCTCCACCCGTCCTTTTTCCCACAAACTGGCTAAACTTTAGATAGAATCTTCGATCAAAAGTGGGGTTAGCCTACTCCATGGCACACAATGGAAATCCTATTGTTTGATGCAGGTTATTCTGTCAATCAGCTACCTTTTTGGGGCACTGATCGGGGATTCTTAATTCGTTCCCACTGTATATTGGATGTAGATATGTGTTAGCCTAGCTAACGTTAGGCCTATTCTTTCCTGTGGGCAGTGCTGTGAGGCCTCCCATAATATATGCATACTCGGCCTATAGGCCTATGCTAGGCCTAGTAATATGTAGGCTCAACTGCATAGCCTAATCCCCCACCACAGACACAGTAGAGGGTCAGTGTTAACATGGTTAAGGGCTATAGCGTCAGGAACAGTCTTACTTAAGGGCTTGGTCCACTCACCAAATTTTCAGAATCCTGTTTTCTAAAAATGTCAAATATCTTTGAAATGCCCTGGCCATTTTGAACTACAGCTGCACCAAATGTACCAGATGGACAGTGGAAAAACAAAAATGTGGAGTTTGTCACCAGCTGATGCCCTAATTAGCNGGAGGGGATGCCCAGCCACAGCACAGCATGTACTCCCTCTACCTCTACCACTGCACTGGCACAGCACACTTCGACACGGCACAGCAGTCGTGTCCAGTCAGTCAGTGCAGTGCCAGTGCCAGTGGTGTGTCGACACTTCGTTTTTTGGGGGGTTGGTTGGCCTTGGCCTACCGGTATTATTCAGCCGAATTAGGGCGGCTTTTTTAGTCCTAGGAAGTATAAGTAGCAGTACTACATCAGCAATTCATTTTAGCATCCTCACCATTAAAAAGAAGGAGGGACACGAGAAGGAAAATAAGATACTTTCAGCCATTCAGCAGCATGTCATGATGATGATGTACATGACATGCATGATGTACAATGCTTTACTTCCGTGTCAATCTCCCAATCTCGTACCCAGAGATTCGTTACGCTACACTAATCTCTGGAGACGGCTACGGACTACTTCGGGGTTAGACTGGCCCCTGATGATGTACATGACATGCATGATGTACAATGCTTTACTTCCGTGTCAATCTCCCAATCTCGTACCCAGAGATTCGTTACGCTACACTAATCTCTGGAGACGGCTACGGACTACTTCGGGGTTAGACTGGTCCCCTGTCGTAGTTCTCGCTTGACTACTACGACAGGCATTTTGAACGCCAACTCGGCATGTGATTGGTCAACTGTGATTGGTCNGGTTCGTTTCATAACGTATCGTTAGGGGATTAACGACTCGTTAGGCCTAACGATATGTTACAGATAACGGACTTTCTAACAACTGGGCCCTGGTTGCTGGACACGTGACCATTACGCTAAGCAACCTCGTTCCTCGATCATCACCGTCACCACACTCCTTCGCAGAGGTCAGTGCTCCACTACGTTACGCTATAGAGGCCTTGCAATGACGTCATCCTGGCGGCCATGCTGAGGGGCAAGTGGGCAGAGGTGTGAGCTGACCATGACGTGGCCTGCGTGAAATGCGCGGCGCCAGTGTTTGACGTAACGTCATTGGGACATTTCGCTGCGCCTCTGCAGTATGTGCCCCCCAGCATGGCGGCTTGTGACGTCATTTGCAAGGCCTCTATTATTAGCGACCGCCATATTGTGGAGCGAAATGCATTCTGGGAACCAGTTTGCACCGTCACCTGCTGCCACCTATCGTCCATCGTTGAAATTCTGGTTGCACGTGAGCGCCATCTATCGTTGGATAGATAAACTATTGGCACCTCTCTCGTTCTGCTGATCGTCACGTTCGTGTTCTTG
Source organism: Notospermus geniculatus (assembly GCA_002633025.1). Taxonomy (NCBI): domain Eukaryota; kingdom Metazoa; phylum Nemertea; class Pilidiophora; order Heteronemertea; family Lineidae; genus Notospermus; species Notospermus geniculatus. The sequence continues at coordinate 832,253 of NMRB01000002.1, read as the reverse complement.
CTGTGGTCTCACTCCACAGTTAGGTAAACACAGGTCAAAACGGCCCTCAAAATCAGCTTCCCTGTAATACCGTAGATGTCACTTTACGTCACCAGATGTCACCCGTCTTTCCTCTTTTCTGCTGTTTAAAAAAAGTCCTAGGAACGAGGTTCGTTCCGTTCCGTTCCGTTCCGCAAATTACCAATAGCCATTGAAATCGTGGAGTAATCGTGATCCAATCAGATCTTGAGGTCAATCGTGGCAATCGTGTTGATCGTAGAAAAGTTTTGGAGGGTTCATCGTGGTGCTTGTCTTATCCAAGGTTGATCCTGATCACCATGATTTGGAAGCACGATTAGATGCGATCTGTCGCACTTTGTTACGATACAATACGATGATCACAATTGACAATTAATCGTGTTGATCGTTGAAAATTTTTGAATCTCCAAAACTTCGAAGATCAACACAATTGACCTCAAAATCTGATAGGCCTACCATGGTATCACTTTTATTTTATACTGATGTGTTTTGTATCAAAATGTGATTGAAGAGAATCTCTCAGCAGTTTCTTCTACATGTATGTTCTAGATGTGCAGCTAGGTAGCTAGGCCTAGGCTAGGCCTATCGCTTGTAAGTATTTTGTTCTCGGTGATTGAAAATAACATGCACATGTCTGATTTGTGGAAACAAGGTTCCAATTGCAGGCCTTTCCGTTTGACGGGCGCTAAAATGTGCATGCGCCTGCCTCGCAAACAGTAGAAATTCTATTGTTTGCAAGGTGCATGCACATTTTAGCGCCCATCACATTTTAGCGCCTGTCAAATGGAAAGGCCTTCCATTGATCCATACATCCCTAGGTATACATAGTCCCTCCATGCCTGTACACATGAAGTACACTCCAGTGTGACAATAATCTTCATCTGTTCATGACTTCGTTGATGTTGACGTGAATAAATATCCTGCTAAAGATTGTTTTGTTCTCTTCCGTCCTTTATTTCTTTGCCCACTTCTCTGCTGAGAGATCAAGGACTTCTCAGCAGGCCCGACGCCTACACCAAGTTAGCGCTAACATGAGTTTCGTGCAACCCAGCCCAGTACTGTATGACAGCAGTTATTGCTGTCTGACAGCAATAATTGACTATCTGACAGAAACTTTCGACAGAAAACTGTCATGTGGAGCAGCACTTGCGTGGTTTTAGCACTCATGGGTAGATTGCACTAACATGCATGGCGCAGACATGTGTTTTACACTCGTCTGGTGCAATCTGCCAAATGGCGTCTTGATCTGGGTCAGACCTGGTAGTGCAAAATTGGCCAGGTCGCCCGGTCGCACTAAAGAGCGTCCACAAGCGTCCACAAGCGTCTACAAGCGTCTACAAGCGTCCACAAGCGTCTACAAAGCGTCCACAAGCGTTTACAAAGCGTCCACAAATCCTTCAAGGAGCGTCAACAACATGACAAAGCGTCCACATGGTCCACAGCCAGTCCAACGTCGCCCATGTCATGCATGTCAGTTGTTTCTCATGTTTCTTGGCACCCTGCCAACATTTCCATGGAAAGCCAATTCGTCCAAAAAATCCAAGAAATGTCGACTTGCTCAGTGTGTCGATGTCGAATGGCCTGGTTACTGACATCCTGCAGAATCATTTACATGTACCTAACTGTTTTTCGATTCCCTCAGGGGATATTTTTGTAGAGAAAGTCTTCATTGTGACACTCTGTAGAGTCATTCATGAAATAAAATTCAACAAGAATTACTCTTGTCTCTTTCCTCGTGACCTAAAATCTGCTTAGGCCTATTATAACGGTCACTCAAATGAAAATCATTTTTATTTTTTATTTCATCAAGTCATGACTAAAAGCCTGAAAAGTAAAAACTATAATGGGCATGGTCCAAGCTCAAGCTGGAGGACCTGAAAAATATTCCTCAGAAAAATCAAATTTCACATTAAACTTGGAGGAATTATACTCTCAAGCATGAAATAACAAAAAAAAACTAGTTGGGCAAACCAACGATGTCAGCATCACCACGGGGATAAATTCCCCTTCAGCACCCCATACAGTACTAAGATCATGTGACCTGATCATGTGATAACCCAGTGGACCATGTGGACAACCTCGTACCCAGGGGTTTGTGCGCTCCTGGGCTCTGGGTTGACGCTTACAAACCCCTGGTCTCATATCTGAATTCCGGCATGTGATTGGTCGCCCGAAGTAGAAGAAAGTAATGTCACACAATCGTGACTATTATTAGTAACAAAGCACGTGTGTTTGCAGTTTTTTGTAAACATCATGCGTGCCCTCAGTTCGGCTAAGATTTGGTCATGTTGTGGTTCAACCAAGGGATTGTACCGTGTACAATCTAAATGGATATTATATTCGAAACACATCTAGACGAACGGATGATGCAGGTAAGTATATAACGCCCGATCAACCGCAATTTTACTTATTTAATCGAGTCATATCCGTCTGTACATTTTTTGTACACAGTGATGCATGACGGAAAACTGACTCGATCAAACATTCGCTTTCAACCCCTAAACCACATTTTTATATGTTATTATAGAAATTACTAGTCTAAGAGTGCTAACCGATGTCGATTTAGTTAGTGACAGGCACAGAAAACTCTTATTTCGGTGTGTTTTGTTGATGAAATGAAGTCACTTACTCAGTGTCGGAGAATGAAGATAGGTGGCGCTGTGAGGAGTTTCGGCTTCGGTATTCTAACCTGGTTCCCTGGGCGTCCGACGGTGGCGCTGACTGACGATTCGTGACGATTCGACACGAATCGTCAGTCAGCGCCACCGTCGGACGCCCAGGGAACCAGGTTACGGTATTCAAAATAATTAAAACTTAAAGAAAAACCAGGGCCTATTTCAGCAATACCTTTATGTTTTTGACATTGAAAGTAGTTAATTTCATCGATCTGTACTCGATTAAATTGGTAAGTTTAAGAAAAAAGAGACTATAAATATTATTTACAACCTTCGGCAATTTCCGTGAAATCCCCAGATTCTGGGGAATTGAGATCGTGATTCCAGGGGTTAGTGAGCGAGTTAGGTCCGAGGTTGTCTGAGCGAACAAAACCCCTGGGGACGAGGTTGCCATGTGGACGCTTTGTCATGTTGTAGACGCTCCTTGAAGGATTTTGTGGACGCTTTGTCATGTTTGTAGACGCTTGTGGACGCTCGCAGACGCTTGTGGACGCTTGTAGACGCTTGTGGACGCTTGTAGACGCTTGTGGACGCTCTTTAGTACGACCCCAGGTCGCCAGATCTGGGAAACTGTTCCCACAGATCTGGGCCAGACCTGTCTTGTTCAGATCTGTGGGAACAATCTGGTCCAGATCTGGAGAATCTGGCTGGTCATCAGTCACCATGTTCCTGTAGGCCACATTTGATTTGTAAGCTTGGGTTTTTTACCTCGCTCCACCACTGAGTGGTGGAAGAGGAGCATGGCAAAAGCCCTGCCTTGGCAGGAGTGGGAGACTCCTGTCAATGGAAAAACCCTGATCAAGGGACTCTGTTAGGCTGAGTAAGCCGTAACTTTCACGTTAAACAAGGCAGTGAAGAAATAAATAAAGACTTGTGTTTTTACATTAAATGCATTTATTCAGATAAACAATGCAAGCCGTTTGGTCCTCCACAGTATGTTCACAAAACATAACAACCCTTAGCAACATAACAACCCTTAGCTACCTTGCCAAAGTCGGACATTTTTTCACAGAGGGAAATTTAAAAACTTGCAATGAAAATGCTCGCAATGTAATTTTGTGTTTTTGCAGGTTTCAAAAAAAGATGTAAGTACATCAATGGTGCACATTCACATTCAGTGTTGCTTCCCTCAATGCTTCAAGCAATGACAAAGTCTAACTTCAGATATACTTCAGATATACTTTAGGCTAAAGTCCGCCCCAAGCATCAACGGCCCTCATTGATAAAATGGCCCACTTTGACAAGGTATCTATTTTCAAAATTGTATTAAAATATGATAACAAGAAATGATAGGCATTTTGTATGTATAGTTTGACAACCAAGACCCTGCACCTTAAAGCCGCACAGTATGCATAGCTAATCACTTCCTGTATCGAGGTTCAGGGAATACCCTTGGGGAATCCCAAAGCTGCGTGTAGTCTTGCGCAGCCAGCCGTTTCGTTCCACAGTACTGTGATATGGATTCCCAATATTCGATACAGCGGCTGGGTGACCGAGACTATGCTCGCCGATTATGACCCATCTGTCTGTACTGTGCGGCTTTAAACCAACCATGCAGGCAGTTAGAAACCTCCCACACAATCACTGAACACAGCCCACCATATTC
>NMRB01000002.1:799299-821028 GCA_002633025.1 Notospermus geniculatus | reverse complement strand
TCTCCATTCTTCCGACCTAGTGACACTGCCACCAGGACCCTACTTTTCCGGCGGAGGATCGTAGTTCCAATACATGCCAAATGGAATTGAAGAATTTCATGGGCACGTACACGAAACGTTTTTTCATCGACCTAATTATCTGATTGGTCAAGAGAAGCACGTGAACAAAGGACGCCCTCTGATTGGTTAAAAGTGTGAGAAAGTGAGAGCCTTATCACATCCCATGCCTGTAAAGTTCCGCGAACAAGCTTCTTATTCTGATCATGTACAGCATTTATTCGTCTCAAATCTTACATTTCTACGTTTGGTAAATGTATACTGTTTTATATAATTTGACTTTATTGACTTTTATTTGGGATTTGCTGTGTCAAATGTACGCGCACTATATTCCAGCCAGCTGGAAAGCGATGAGGCAGCTGGTGCTAGCGGCATAAGCGGCCAGTCCAGAAGTAGGCCGCGCATGCGCGGTAGGAACTAGTTTGGGCCTGTCGTAGTAGTGGAGGAACGGAGCGATACGACAGGGGACCAGTCTACTTCGGGGTATTACACACGGCGCATGACCATATGATGACTATATGCTAATTTTTGACCGCTTCACCCCAAGTTAATATGGTACGCCAAGTAGTGCTTTGTTTTTTTCTTAATAAATCAGTCTGAATAAATACAACAGATTCCTCATAAAAACCTTCCTAAAGGACATTTTTGTGTATAACATTTTATACTCAAATTATTTCAATGCATCTGCAGTCTAAAATTGCACGATGCCACAAATCACACGTCGTTGCCAGAGCGAGAGGTGGAGCGACCTACAACCCTCGGCCGGGCCCGAGCGTCACGAATCTCTGGGTACGAGATTGGTCTAGCGCCGTGTCAGCTGGTTCCGGTTAGTGTCTAATTTCCCCGTTGCAAGTGAACATGGTGAAAAAGCGGGGAAATTCAAATTTGGCGGGCCCCCTTGGGCGGGCCCGACGGTGTGCGTGATTTCCATGATGAATTCTTTCAACTAAGACTTGGGATAGGCCATAGGCCTCTTGAAGTTCAATATCAATGACAAGATTACCTTGGTTGACGGGTTGAAGGCACTATGATTCGGAGGCCGAAAAGGGCCGAAGTCTATCTCGGCCGCGCCATGACGACGCGAAACTTTTATACGCGGGACCATGGGGACGAATGTCGGTTGCATCAGAAATGGCCGGAATTCAGGAAACGAAAAAAAGACGAACATTACAAAATATTTATCACTTTTTCTTTTAGCTATTATAGCCTATTCTTTGGACAAATCCCAGGATGTGGGAAGACATTCCAGCCGCGCCTACTCTCAATGCACTCATTGATATTGATAATGTGGTCTGACATTACTATCCGAACATGGAAAGAAGAAACACATTAGGCTAGGCTTTTGCCAATAACCCACTGCAGGTTCAGTATTTTTAGTTCTAGTGGAGTCATTCTCCGCATCACATTCCAAGTCACATGCAGTTTCCAGAAGGGTCGAGTTTCGTCAACGGTCATCGATCTTTGTCGGTCAACTTAGATGCTGATGGAATTGGGGATGAAAGCCGGATCAAGTACATCATATTTAAAATGCCTCGTCTTGCTACGTTCTTTAATGACCTTGCTTATCTTTTCAAGTTCATCCGCCATTCTGAAAGTAAACAGCACAGGAGGTTCGCTGGGTTACCACGGACTAAAACAAATAGGCTACTACTAAAAACAACTTCACCTCATCAAAAGGTGGGATTCATTTTTTAAGAAATCACGAGCCTTTCTACATCTGTATCGTCCAATCTAAGGGTTGATATCAACACACACAGAAACCCTCCTTTAGCCCTTGTAACATCATAGTTCGCTTTGATACATCGCTATTACGGCACTCCGCGGCATGACTTACTCCTGTGCGGCTCGGCGCGCTTCAGGCACATACAGATACACGACGTCAAAATCTCCCAGTCGTTTCGTTCCTCTTGTGCTCAAAATTTTCACAACGAGTGCAGTTTTAAGGAGGATTTTCCTGGTAGGCACACATTTCATGATATCTTCTTCTGTCCTCGGCTCCTATTCAGATGAAAAGGGAAGAATTCTATTTCATAAAAATGGAGAAGGCGGCAGAAGGAGGCAATATGCATGAATCGGACTGTGTTTACCTTATTTGTTGGCGGCTTTCCCTCAAGCGAGCCTGGATAGTTGGGGACGAATGCGTACTGATCATACTGGTTGAAGTTGACAGCAGCGTGTGTCACACTGCAGGTGAAGATAATGCTAGTCAGAGTTTGTGACAGCTCATCCTTCGTCTCGAATTTGCCATCACCGGGGACACCCTGAAATAATGAACCCAGAAAATACCGTTGGTTTTGTGGTCGACTTCCTGTGGATTTTTTTTGTTTGTTGTGTACACAAGTCAACCCAAGATTTACCTTCAGTCCAATACCCTGAGGGTAAGGAGCGGTCATTTCGTGCGCCCACTGCTGGAGCTCTGGATCATCCCTCACAACATCATCACCCGCTGAAATAAGAAACGTTAACCTCAAGAACAACTGCGTTACATTTATTACCATCTTTGGGATCAGTTAATGACTAACCTTGTTGTTCCATAATTGAATTTAACTACATATTGTCAATGCCACCATTGGTAACGTTACTGTTCAGTCTCTTGGAAGCATCCTGAGAGTATCAGGCGTTCTTACTGCTCGCTCCCTTTGTGTGCGGCGACGAAGGTAGCGAGCACTAAGAACGCCTGATGTTCTCAGGATGCTTGGAAGGTGCAGCAATCATTTTAGAACTGGTCCTCTTCCAGGTTTAACTCACCATAGAATAAATCCACTATCTTCTTGACATATTTTTCGATCGCTTGCCAAACAAGCAATCCATCATCTCTGTAGTGATAGTTGGGCAAAGCGTCTGGGTCGTCCACCTGGGAAGGAACAAGTAAATGGTGAACTGTGGTGAGGAACGAAAACAGTTCTCTTCATGGCACCCAAGAACGGCGATTTTCTACAAATCTAAGTGTGAATAGTGAGAAAGACTAGGTACCCCACAAGACTTACCTCGCGTGTCTTTAAATCATTCACGAGGTCACCCTGAATGTCCATTCTCCACATGGACGCCCTGCAAGAGTAGAAAAAAAACTAGTTTTTTTGCGCCATGAGTAGGTTCAGATCCCTTTTTCCTGTCCGAATTAGTGACGACTGAAGAGGCCGCGGAGATCTCTAGTCGTGCTGTACCATCCTGAGAATCCCAGGGCTTCGCGTTCGCTCACTTGAGGGAGGGTACGACCCAAAATGACCTGAGATCTCAGGATGTGCTGTACTTGACTGCGGGTTTGGACATCACACCAATAGAACGAGACCGTGAGAACGAGGCGTTCACTTACCCTTTGGCAAGGAATTCCAACATGCCTGAAGATCCACATGACATGGTGTTGTCCACATATCCACCTGGTGAGATCAGTAAGGCGATAGCCCGTCTGCAATAAGCATGATTAAGATACACCGGGGATTGGTTTTGCAATGAAATTTAAACTACTTTGTATTCCGACCCCAATGCTTTCCCCACTTTTTAACGTCATGAAGGAAGGCGTTGGTCAACGTTGCTAGACAGGAAGTGGTACTAGACCTTCGATGTAAAAGTTGTCTCCATCCCTTGTAATGTGTGACCTGGAATGGTCGAATTCGACACCGCATAGGTTTCACGATTGGAAGACTCTAGCCGCATCTGTGCAGGACGAAAACTACGCCGAAAGCCAATACAAGCTGGGTGATTCCCTTATAAACGGGCACTGTAAATCACATACTAGAGTCGGCCATATTTATGAAGCCTTCGCAACTTTGCGTTCGCGCAAATCTATTGTTTGGCTGCACATGCCCTATTGTTCACTGACTGCCTTACAATAGATTTGCGTGAACGCAAAGTTGCGAAGACTATTCACGAAGCTCCCCCGTAACTTATGGGAGTGCGCAAACTATTGTCCTTTTGCGGACAACCTATTGTCCACTATCGACTTGACATTGGATTTGCGTACCTTTAAAGTTACCGGGCTTTGTGAATAAGGTCCCAGGGGCCATATTGACGAAGCCTTCGCAACTTTGCGTGCACGCAAGTCTATTGTTTGGCTCCACATGTCCTATTGTTCACTGACTGACTGCAATAGTTTTGCGTGCACGCAAAGTTGCGAAGGCTTCGTCAATATGGCCCCTGGTCAGCAAAGAACGTAGACACGAAATGATGATGTCCGAACTTACGCGTTGATGGCGATTAGGTGATGGAAGTGCGGAGCTAGAAGTTTGAATATTGGGTGAGAAGGGGATAGATTCCGATGAGTGCAAACGCTGACGCTTTCCATCTTCAAATGCGTAAAACCTAGAAAAGGAGAAGACTTTTGCATGAGACTAACGGCCAATTCATACTTTTTGCGTTTTGTGCTTTGCGCTTGTCCGTTTCCTATGTGAGTGCGTGCTAGAAAAAAGTAATTTTATTGTTGGTACCACACCGTACATAAACATAGGGAACGGACAAGCGCAAAACGGAGAAGTAGGCCTATGAATCTACCCTGGCATGATGAGTCTTGCCGACGACGCGCGGCAATGGATTTTTTCATATGAATGCAGGGATGAGATTTTCTAGACTTACCCAGATGTGATAGACATTGATGATATGTTGCGTCAGCCAGGCTGTACCACATCTTTGCCAACAGCCACAGATTCGGGTCGTCGTTCGGTAGAAACACCTGGAACGAAAGCAGTGGGGACCTGTATTAAGTGTAAATTCGCCGAGTGTGTATTTTTTTCTATGACTATAAAAAGAATGTTAAACACTAGCACGGAGGCCTGATGTGTTGAAATGTTCTTTGAAGTTCTCTCTGTGCTTACCGGATTTTCCGGTCCTTTCTCTTGATTCAGCTGGATGGCGATAGGCAGCAAGATTTTCTCGTTTGTTACATAGAACAGAGCCAACGGGGCGCACATCTGAAATGATATCAGCTGAGAAACTGTCAACAGCCAATTAAGTGCTGAAGGCGATTAGTGTTGAAGACGTTAGTGTTGAAGCACGTCTCATAAAGTATGGCATGGTTCACGTCCTTGGCACTAAATGAAACTTACCGTGTAGTTTTCTTTGCATTTCATGTCAGTTAGTATTTCGAGGTCAACAATGTAGATCCTCTTTTTCTCCATTGCTTCCTCCAGGGTCATTCCCTCAAGGAAGGGGGCCACCATGTCAGGTGTAACACCCAATCTGAAGGAGAGAGAGAGAGATGTCACACTATGAAATCTCGGGCATTAGGTCCCTCGCTATTGTAATTATTCTTTCGTTTTCCATCTGTTGTATCTGTTCCCAACTTTAACTTTGTACTAACGGATGTTCCAGAAATGGCTAAATTTTGCGTTTGCCATAAGAACTTACTTTTCTGGTATAGCCTTGCATAGCTTGATCAAGATCGGGTTGCAACCGGCAAGACGCTGGCAACCGAACCACCTGTCCTCTTTCCAATGGTTCAGCCCCTGGAATAGTCACAACTACGATGTTATCGTAGTGCTTGTGTACATGACGTAATTATTTTCAAACATCTGCAGTTTTTCTGCACCTATGTCGTAAGAAACCCAGCATTCCATGACGGACGAAGATTGCCGTATAGCTTACACTTACCAATGGGATTGGGACGTCCCATGGCCTCCCGTCCTGCTTGAAGAGGTTCTCCAAATCCTCCAACCTTTTGAAGCGCTGGAATGCGCTAGAAACCGTCTTGAATTGGAATTTTACACGCATTTCTAATTTCACTTTGTTAAGGTCCCACTGAAAATAAATCATCAAATTTTTGGTTGGTCTGCGGATATCATATCAAAGTGATTGAACTTGGCGCAAGGCAAGTGGAAGATGCAGATTGGATTGCAATCATGGTGTCCTGTGTGAAACACACCACAACATGCACTCATCCAACAAAACCTATGGGGCCGTATTAAAAAAGGGTCTTAATCGCGCGATGATCACTCTTTTTGAATACGGCCATATTCTTTACAAAAGCAAAAAATAACGGTTGCCATGAACAATGCACATACCTTGTAATCATTTGTGAACTGTTCATCGGGCGGGGGTGTCTTCACCTAAGATGATAAATTTAATGACAACTCTAAAACCAGCAAGGAAATAATTATATATTTTGTCAAGTATCATGAGTTACAAATTTCACTAGCACCACACCTAGGCATTCAAGTTATGTGGCCTCCGCAGAAAGGCGGAAGGACTTTACCTGGACTGGCGCACCGGGCGTTTTCTCCTCATACTCGTACGATTTCCTCTTATCCTTCAACTCCAAATCTCTCTGTTCTTTATTGGGGTCATCCGAAGGCAATGCTACGTCGTATTGCTGTACCCTGTGAATTCGGGTGGCAGGAATCCATCGATTTACCGGAAAAATATAGACGCCTTTTGTTTTGTCGATTTTGACTTCCACAAACTCCGGATACCAATCAACGCTACGGAGCAAATCGCCAGCCTTGTCACGTGACAGTTCAATCTTGTCAATGTCGTTCAACTGTACGATGTCTTTCAAACGGAACTCATCGAGTCTGCCTTCTTCGAAGTCATCTCGGAGCACGACATCGAGTTTCAGCTTGGCGGTCTGCCTCTCATCTTTATCGATGAACCGAATGCTGACATTCGCATCGGTTCCTGAACCTTTCTTGTCAGCCGTCTTCACTCGCACTGTGTATGAACCAGCAACATCGATTTTAAATGCTTCAACAAAGCTCAACGTTGATTGTCCACACCCCATGAGAATTCTTGAAATTTCGCCAACTATTCAACGCTGACCGCTTTTCTGAAATATATGTAAAGACCCACAAATGAAAAGTTGAAGCAGCTTTGCCAGAAGAGGGCGCGAATACCCCGTACGCCTACTCTTTGTTTACTAAGCGAAGGAGAGGAAGTTACCTAACCCAAGCGGCACCACTGACTTGTCTCCTGTTCCTCCTCCATCGAGTATTGGGAAGGTTGGGGAAATCTGGCATGAGGACTGCCAGGAGACAAAGGCGGACACACTCCAAAAAGGGGGGCGAGGGTGGGTGGAGGTCAAAACAGCACCAGCACAGTCCCAGCGTTCATGCCCTGTTACAACCGTAGGCCTACTTGTAGCCGCGCCACTATTTGTAACCTACCACTATTTGTAGCCGATTTTAGTAGGCGCTACAAATAGTGTTGTCGCTGTCAACCCTATTTGTGGCTGCAACGTTATTTGTAATCAACGCTATTTGTAACCGAGTCGCCGCTATTTGTAGCTGAAGCGGCCTAACCGTTTTGTATTATAACCGACTTCGCCGCTAATTTGTAGCCGACCCTGGATTCAGTGACCACAGCTGACACCTTACAGCTAACCACCTGAATATTTACCATTGAAAACTGTTGTGAACTGATAACGTGTGCACCGTACCAACCCTAAAAGTAGTCCGGACGCAAAACCCCGAAATTTGTTGGGGGGGGGGGCGGGCTTAGGTGTTTCTTTTTGAATAACAGCACTTCCCAGTTTTCATATGTTTGGAAGGTGTGGAATCGGAAACCTGTTTGGATGGATAGTAATTGCTATACAGAAAACGGGGCTTTTGGTGAAAAATTTAGTTGTACACTTTTCGCACGCCTATTTATTTTTGGTGGAACCAACGGTTAGCTCGGCAAACGTCTATTAAATCGGCCCATTGAGTTTTGTCGCAGTGCGCTTGGCCTAAACGACCCTTAAATTCGTTATACCACTTTCCGTTCACACATAAACGAATTACGTAACATATTATAACTGCCCGACCGTTCCAGCTAGTGCACCCAGCAGTTGTCCCCCGGGAGTTGTCCAAGCTGTCCACATTGTGGCAACACATAGGCCTACGACAGGCCCAAACCACGTTCCTTATTCACCAAACATCGCCTTTGTCAAAACAGCCCTTGCGTTGCTCTCCGACCTCGCTGTTCGATTTATGATTTGGTCCTTGCAACATAGGCTTATACCATAGGCCCAACACCCTTTCCATATTCACGTGATTAAAGGTGCTCTGTGATTAAAGGTGCCCATCCACGTGAGAGTTTTCTCGCGCAAGTTGGCTCTCTATGGGCAACTCGACTGCGAGCAGTTTTTGGTGTCATTGGTCTCAGCGTAAGCCGTGAGGAAACAAAACAATGGTGAATTGCCCATTGTGAGCCAACTTCTGCGAGAAAACTCTCTCGTGGATAGGAACCTTAACAATTTAGCCCTTGCTCGGCTCCTAGTCGGCGGATGGAGAATATTATAGCCCCACTCGGCTCTCGCCCTTACTTGGCGGATGGAGTAAATTCACCATGTAGTATAGCCCCACTCGGCTCACGTCCTTACTCGGCGGAAGGAAAAAAATCGGCGATATACTTGCCCTCACACCGGAGCTCGATGTGCACGATTCCGCGTCCAACACCAGAATGGGCGAGTCGTCACAATCACCGCGTGGTGTCGCTTAGGGTGCACAGTTTTTTAATGACTGAATGACGTCATGAGGTAACACGCCTATTATTAGGAATCCAGTAACCAGTTAAACGGTTAGGTGATAGGTTACGGTAGGTTTGTGTACGCGTCACGAGACCGCAAAATTTTTGACCTAATGTAGTCGCTCGCCAGGCGGCGTAAACAGAAAATCATCAAATGTGCTATAACTCAGGAATGACTTGACCCAGCAGAGCGCTCAAATGTGCTATGTGGCTCCCTCTAGACATCTTCGATAATCGAAGAGCGATCTGCTCACCACTCCGTTATATCCCATATCACCCTTCGTGAAATTGACCTGTCTGCGACGGATCCGCTGCCTCGAGAAGAGGAGGCCAATCAGAACCAGTGTTGTAAAATTTCCACGTAGTATTGAATAGTGGTAACCGAAGCCCCTGCCGAAGACCCGATATAAAATGCAATCTGATTGGTCGACCGGTAAAGTTGGCATCGTGTCAAGATACGCCGTGGACCGGTCTATTTCTCGAAGGGTAGATGTGCGATGTAACGCAGTGGTTATTAGATCAGCCTTCGATTATCGAAGATGCCTCTAGATGACCTTTATGTGCATGTGAAGTTTTGGCCCGATCGGACATCCAATATGGCCGCCAGGTGGCACAACACGAAAATCATTGAAGTCCTGCAACTTGGGAATGACTTGACCCAGATTGGACATGTATGTCCAAACGGGTGAGCACATGGTCCATGGACCATTTCATTTGTCCATTTTGGGTAACCGGCTGCCGGTCAAACTAAGTGATTTTTTCTTAACTGGTTGACCGGCAGCCGGGTGAATAGTCACTTCGAAAACATTTCCCCAAAAGGGATTGGTGGGGAGTTTTACTTTGTGATTGCAGAGGAGTCTTCAAGAGACGTATTGACACATGTTTTGTTTAAGTTTTAATTTTTTCCTGGTTTAACCCTTCTCCTATCAGTCTACAATTAAAATATTACCTTGGATGACGGGTTGAAGGCACTAATTCAATAGGCCTAGGCCTACTGATGGCCATGACGACGCGAAACTTTATCCGCGGGACCATGGGGACGAATTTCGGAATTGCATCAGAAATGGCCGGAATTCAGGAAACGAAAAAAAGACGAACATTACAAAATATTTATCAGTTTTCTTTCAGCTATATATTCTTTGGACAAATCCCAGGATATGGCAAGACATCCAGCCGCGCCTACTCTCAATGCACCCTAATGATAATGTGATCTGACATAGGAAATATCCGAACATGCAAAGAAGACTTTGCCAATAACCCACTGCAGGTTCAGTATTTTTAGTTCTAGTGGAGTCATTCTCCGCATTACATTCCAAGTAATGGGTGGCGTCCACTAGAGCGCCGACAAGATTAGGAAGGGTTGCGGAAGCAAATTATGCCATTTCGGCATCCTTTCCGCGTCAGTCGCGAAAAAAAGTGTGCGAATCATCGTTTCCTGGTACATTACTACGAATCTCTGCAGACATACCTGGGAGTGTCCCAGGAAGCAATCGTGAAGGGCGCGAAATGCTGCTGACCGTAGCAGGACAGCGCGGACACATCTAGGATCACACCAGGAGTAGTAAAATCATGGACTAGGACAATCGGGTAGATATGCGGACAATATGAGGAAATAATTCAAGGTTATAAATTCTGCGCCGACTTTGGATTTTTCTCATATGTCTGCTAGCCGTCATGGAGTTAGGAAAAACGGCCACACTGAAAAACGTTACACCGGCCATAAACTCCTCCACGCCGCAACCTGTTGACCTTTCCGTGTCTTGTCCGCAAATGTCTTGACGGCTTCGCGCACTCGCTTATTTTGATCTGCATCGGCTCCGCGCTTTCCTGAAACAGTCCGCGTGGCTTCTGCTTGCCTTCGCGAAGCTGCCCGCACCGCGGAAGCTTTCAGGAGCGTTTGCAGAAGTGTTACAGAAAGGCGGGATGTCCTGACGATGTCCGCACGACAATGCAGACAAGTTGCCGAATGTGTCGGGAAGTTCATTTCCGCGTCGAAATTTTGGTCTTGATCAAAATTTGGATGCGGAAATTTCGCCCTCTCCCGAACGTGCGGAAATGCCGGGAACTGCTTAGGAATGATAAAGACAGTGAACGGAATCTTTCAAGAATATGCGAAGAGGTTGCGGAATGAATGCGGAATTGCTAAATTTGCGTTCCGCGTCTTGTCCGCGCCCTAGTGGACGCTAGGTTTAAAACATGCAGTTTCCAGAAGGGTCGAGTTTCGTCAACGGTCGGTCAACTTAGATGCTGATGGAATTGGGGATGAAAGCCGGATCAAGTACATCATATGTAAAATGCCTCGTCTTGCTACGTTCTTTAATGACCTTGCTTATCTTTTCAAGTTCATCCGCCATTCTGAAAGTAAACAGCAGGAGGTTCGCTGGGGTTACCATGACTAAAACAAATATACTAAAAAAAGTTCACCTCATCAGAAGGTGGGCTTCATTTTTTAAGAAATCATGACCCTTTCTACATCTATCGTCCAATCTAAGGGTTGATATCAACGCAAACAGAAACCCTCTTTCAGCCCTTGCAACATCATAATGTAACCGTGCGGTTTGATACATCGCTACGGCACTCCGCGGCATGACTTACTCCTGTGCGGCTCGGCGCGCTTCAGGCACATACAGATACACGACGTCAAAATCTCCCAGTCGTTTCGTTCCTCTTGTGGTCAAAATTTTCACAACGAGTGCAGTTTCAAGGATGACTTCCCTGGTAGGCACACATTTCATGATATCTTCTTCTGTCCTCGGCTCCTATTCAAATGAAAAGGGAAGAATTCTAGGCTCTTTCAAGTTTGATAAAAATGAAGAAGGCGGCATTAGGAGGCAATATAATATGCATGAATCGGACTGTGTTAAGCCTACCGTACCTTGTCTGTTGGCGGCTTTCCCTCAAGAGAGCCTGGATAGTTGGGGACGAATGCGTACTGATCATACTGGTTGAAGTTCACAGCAGCGTGTGTCGCACTGCAGATGAAGATAATGCTAGTCAGAGTTCGTGACAGCTCATCCTTCGTCTCGAATTTGCCGTCACCGGGGACACCCTGAAATAATGAACCCAGAATGATAAGTTTACCGTTGGTTTTGTGGTCGACTTCCTGTGGATTTTTTTGTTTGTTGTGTACACAAGTCAATCCAAGATTTACCTTCAGTCCAATGCCCTGAGGGTAAGGAGCGGTCATTTCGTTCGCCCACTGCTGGAGCTCTGGATCATCCCTCACAACATCATCACCCGCTGAAATAAGAAACGTTAACCTCAAGAACAACTGCGTTACATTTATTACCATCTTTTAAAGACTAACTCATTTTTTTGTTGCTCCATTCATTGAATTTAAGAAAACGTTGCCAATACCATCAACAACATTACTGTTACCTCTCCTGAAAGGTGCAGCACAGGAGTGGCCCTCTTCAGGTAATGGTATGACTCACCATAGAATAAATCCACTATCTTCTTGACATATTTTTCGATCGCTTGCCAAACAAGCAATCCATCATCTCTGTAGTGATAGTTGGGCAAAACGTCTGGGTCGTCCACCTGGGAAGGAACAAGTAAATGGTGAGCTGTGGTCAGGAACAAAAACTAAAAATGTGAATAATGAGAAAGACTAGGTACCCCACAAGACTTACCTCGCGTGTCTTTAAATCATTCACGAGGTCTCCCTGAATGTCCATTCTCCACATGGACGCTCTGCAAGAGTAGAAAAAAACCCCGAAAAAAACTAGTTGTTTGCGCCATGAGTAGGTTCAGATCCCTTTTTCTAAAGTCCGAAGTGACGACTGAAGAGGCCGAGTTCTCTGGTCGTGCTACATAATTATTGACTGCGGGTTTGGAGATCACACCAACAGAACGAGGCGTTCACTTACCCTTTGGCAAGGAATTCCAACATGCCCGAAGATCCACATGACATGGTGTTGTCCACATATCCACCTGGTGCGATCAGTACAGCGACAGCCCGTCTGCAAGCATGATAAAAGTTAGATCAGGAGGATTGGTTTTGGAATGAAATTTAAACGAACACTTGTATTTCGACTGCAGAAGCGTTTTGGTTTCCCCACTTTTTAACGTCATGCAGGAAGGCGTTGGTCAACGTTGCTATGCTGGCTTGCCAGACAGGAAGTGGTACTCGACCTTAATTCGATGTAAAAAGTTGTCTCCATCCCTTGTAATGTGTGACCTGGAATGGTCGAATTCGAAACCGCATAGGTTTCACGATTGGGAAACCCTAGCCGGACGAACTCTGCCGAAAGCCAAGCTGGCGGATTCCCTAAAGGGCCTGTCACACTGAAGTAGTTCTCAAAACGTCCTGCCCCGTCCTAACAAATTGTAAAACGGGCTAGAACGTGTAACCCTTGGCCAAATAATGCCTCGATGTTCTGGAGCACCCTTCCCGTCCATGAAGTTCGTAAACAGATCGTAAAAAGTTGCCACTACGTCCACTCCGTTCGCACACCGTTTGAGCCCGTTCGGCAAAATTTTCAAAACGTACTGAGAACTAGCCCAGTGTGATTGGGGCTTTAGGCCCCTATTACATAGAAGTATACGGTATACGAAAACGGCAGTTAACAATGGCTTCACGGTCGTGAATCCATTTGAAGCCTTTGTTAACCGCCGTTTTCGTATACCGTATACTTCTACAGGGGCCTGGGACACTGCAAAATCACATGATAGGGGCCTGTTTCATAAAGTGACTTTAAGCTAATGGTACCTTTAACCAAATGGAAAATGCATTGAATTAATGGTACCACTAGCTTAAAGTCACTTTATGAAACAGGCCCCTGGTCAGCAAAGAATGATGATGTCCGAACTTACGCGTTGATGGCGATTAGGTGATGGAAGTGCGGAGCCAGAAGTTTGAATATTGGGTGGGATGGGGATAGGTTCCGATGAGTGCAAACGCTGACGCTTTCCATCTTCAAATGCGTAAAACCTAGAAAAAGAGGAAACTTTCGCATGAGACTGAACATGATGAGTCTTGCCGATACGTGCGGCAATGTTTTTTTACATCTGAATGCATGGATGAGATTTTCTAGACTTACCCAGATGTGATAGACATTGATGATATGTTGCGTCAGCCAGGCTGTACCACATCTTTGCCAACAGCCACAGACTCGGGTCGTCGTTCGGTAGAAACACCTGGAATGAAAGCAGTGTAAATTCGCCGAGTTTGAATTTTTTTCTATGAATTATAATTAGAAAAAGAATGTTAAACACTAGCACGGAGGCCTGATGTGTTGAAATGTTCACTGAAGGCAATGTATCTTTCCAACGAATTTTCTTTGCTTACCGGATTTTCCGGTCCTTTCTCTTGATTCAGCTGGATGGCAATGGGCAGCAAGGTTTTCTCGTTTGTTACATAGAACAGAGCCAACGGGGCGCACATCTGAAATGATATCAGCTGAGAAACTGTCAACAGCCAATTAAGTGCTGAAGGCGATTAGTGTTGAAGACGTTAGTGTTGAAGCACGTCTCATAAAGTATGGCATGGTTCACGTCCTTGGCACTAAATGAAACTTACCGTGTAGTTTTCTTTGCATTTCATGTCAGTTAGTATTTCGAGGTCAACAATGTAGATCCTCTTTTTCTCCATTGCTTCCTCCAGGGTTATTCCCTCAAGGAAGGGGGCCACCATGTCAGGTGTAACACCCAATCTGAAGGAGAGAAGATGAAATCTCGGGCATTAGGCCCCTCTCTGTTGCAATTATTCTTTCGTTTTCCATCTGTTGTATCTGTTCCCGACTTTGACTTTGTAGGCCTACTAAGGATGTTTCAGAAATGGCTTCTTTTGCCAGAAGAGCTTACTTTTCTGGTATAGCCTTGCACAGCTCGATCAAGATCGGGTTGCAACCAGCAAGACGCTGGCAACCGAACCACCTGTCCTCTTTCCAATGGTTCAGCCCCTGGAATAGTCACAACCATCTCGATGTTATCGTACGCAGTGTTTGTGCACATGATGCAATTACTTGAAACCTTTTCCAGTGCATGGTTGTGTAGACGTAATTACTTTAAAACATCTGCAGTTTTTGTATACATGACGTAATTACTTTAAAACATCTGCAGTTTTCTGCATCTGGAGTTACGTTAAATTCCATGGTGGATGAAGATTGCCCAAGCTTACACTTACCAATGGGATTGGGACGTCCCATGGCCTCCCGTCCTGCTTGAAGAGGTTTTCCAAATCTTGCAACTTTTCGAAGCACTGGAATGCGCTAGAAACCGTCTTGAATTGGAATTTTACACCCATGTCTAATTTCACTTTGTCAAGGTCCCACTGAAAATAAATCATCAAATTTTATGTTGGTCTGCGGATATCATATAATTTAAATGAACGACATTGATTCAACTTGGCACAAGGCAAGTTGAAGATGTAGATTGCAATCACGTCACAGTGTCCTGTGTGGAACCCACGACAAGCACGTACATCAGTCGTACATGTAGTGATAAAATCCATGACCATCAAAACCTACGCATATTCTTTTTAAAAAAGCAAAAATAACGGTTACCAGGAGTGAACGTAGATGTCTTATACATTAAGCATACCTTGTAATCGTTTGTGAACTGTTCATCGGGCGGCGGCGTCTTCACCTGATAATAAGTAATGACAACTCTAAAGTCAGGGAAATAATTATATCTTGTTAAATATCACCAGTTATAAATTCCCTGGCACCACAGCTAGGCATTTTCGCTGTAAAAGACGGGGTCTGCAGAACCCATGACATCATTACTCATATTATGGTCACCGCAGAAAGGTTGGCGGACTTTACCTGGACTGGCACACCGGGCGTTGTCTCCTCATACTCGTACGATTTCCTCTTTTCCTTTAACTCCAAATCTCTCTGTTCTTTATTGGGGTCATCCGAAGGCAATGTTACGTCGTATTGCTGTACCCTGTGGATTCGAGTGGCAGGAATCCATCGATTCACCGGAAAAATGTAGACGCCTTTTGTTTTTTCGATTTTGACTTCCACAAACTCCGGATACCAATCAGCACTAAGGAGCAAATCGCCAGCCTTGTCACGTGACAGTTCAATCTTGTCAATGTCGTTCAACTGTACGATGTCTTTCAAACGGAACTCATCGAGTCTGCCTTCTTCGAAGTCATCTCGGAACACGACATCGAGTTTCAGCTTGGCGGTCTGCCTCTCATCTTTATCGATGAAGCGAATGCTGACATTCGCATCAGTTCCTGAGCCTTTCCTGTCAGCCGTCTTCACTCGCACTGTGTATGAACCAGCAACATCGAATTTAAATGCTTCGACAAAGCTCAACGTTGATTGTTCACACCCCATGAGAATTCTTGTAACTTTCTCCAACTATTCAACGCTGACCGCTTTTCTGAAATATATGTAAAGGCCCACAAATGAAAAGTTGAAGCAGCTTTGCCAGGAAGAGGGCGCGAATACCCCGTACTCTTTGTTTACTAAGCGAAGGAGAGGAAGCACAGTTTTTTAATGCCTGAATGACGTCATGAGGTATTAAAACACTCCTGACGTAAAATATTGAGTTGAGAACCGAGCGCCAAATTCGGCATTATTGGTTCTATAGACAATATTGGGCGATTTTAATGTAATGCAGGAGGAAACCTGACGTCCTGCGAGGCAATGCTCTGATTGGATGTCTGCTAGTGTCATAGGACACATGGAGCATTAAACGACATTCCCATGTGTTGATGTAGAAAAGCTAGGCCCTTGTTCCCTATTCCCCAGGCGCTTGTAGTTCATTGCTTCTCACTGCCGGGGCCCGAATACTAGACGGTCTATACTGTAGAGTGGCATTTCAAGAACAACCAAACAAGACTAATATTCACACAGTTTGAATGTGGTAACTTTGCTTTATTCCATTGATTGTATTGCGATTTGATAGAATCTACAAAACTATGAAAAGTGATATAAGTAACGATTGGAAAACGCAGAAAAGTTTTTAGAAAAAGTTATCAGTGGTAGGCCTACTTGGCCAGGCAGTTTCTGTTTATTCACGTTGCACGAAATGAACCATCACCCAATGATTGCCATATATTTTGCAGGGAACATCACGTACTGTTGTATATTTACCGCATGATTCTGTTCAGCGATCTTTCTTTCTGTCGTTAAATATAGTATTAAAGCCTTGCAATTAAAGGAGGTACATGTAATGTAGTTCATGAATAGTATACACCTACTTAGCAACTACATTCATTATTTGTTCTTGAATATCAGAATAAGCAACATAGCCGAAAGGTATCCGGAATATGATGAAANTCTGCAAACGCTCCTGAAAGCTTCCGCGGTGCGGGCAGCTTCGCGAAGGCAAGCAGAAGCCACGCGGACTGTTTCAGGAAAGCGCGGAGCCGATGCAGATCAAAATAAGCGAGTGCGCGAAGCCGTCAAGACATTTGCGGACAAGACACGGAAAGGTCAACAGGTTGCGGCGTGGAGGAGTTTATGGCCGGTGTAACGTTTTTCAGTGTGGCCGTTTTTCCTAACTTCATGACGGCTAGCAGACATATGAGAAAAATCCAAATTCGGCGCAGAATTTATAACCTTGAATTATTTCCTCATATTGTCCGCATATCTACCCGATTGTCCTATTCCATGATTTTACTACTCCTGGTGTGATCCTAGATGTGTCCGCGCTGTCCTGCTACGATCAGCAGCATTTCGCGCCCTTCACGATTGCTTCCTGGGACACTCCCAGGTATGTCTGCAGAGATTCGTAGTAATGTCCCAGGAAACGATGATTTGCACACTTTTTTTCGCGACTGACGCGGAAAGGATGCCGAAATGGCATAATTTGCTTCCGCAACCCTTCCTAATCTTGTCGGCGCTCTAGTGGACGCCACCCATAAGCGAAGGTGAGGAAGCAGTTTTTTAATGGCTGAATGAGGTCATGAGGTATTAAAACACTCCTGCATGACGTCCTGCGAGGCAATGCTCTGATTGGTTGTCTGCTAGTGTCATAGGACACATGGAGCATTAAACGACATTCCCATGTGTTGATGTAGAACAGCTATAGGCCCTTGTTCCCTATTCCCCAGGCGCTTGTAGTTCATTGCTTCTCACTGCCGGGGCCCGAATACTAGACGGTCTATACTGTAGAGTGGCATTTCAAGAACAACCAAACAAGACTAATATTCACACGGTTTGAATGTGGTAACTTTGCTTTATTCCATTGATTGTATTGCGATTTGATAGAATCTACAAGTGATATAAGTAACGATTGGAAAACGCAGAAAAGTTTTAGAAAAAGTTATCAGTGGTAGGCCTACTTGGCCAGGCAGTTTCTGTTTATTCACGTTGCACGCAATGAACCATCACCCAATGATTGCCATATATTTTGCAGGCAACATCACGTACTGTTGTATATTTACCGCATGATTCTGTTAAGCGATCTTTCTTTCTGTCGTTAAATATATTAAAGCCTTGCAATTAAAGAAGGTACATGTAATGTAGTTCATGAATAGTATACACCTACTTAGCAACTACATTCATTATTTGTTCTTGAATATCAGAATAAGTAACATAGCCGAAAAGTATCCGGAATATGATGAAAGACCCTCATGATTAAAATCACATCTCTTGTAGTATGCACCGAAATCGCAGTGAAGGTCACCGACACCCAGCCTGCTGTGGTCAGCAATGTCAACCATCACCAATAGGAGAGGTTGGACCCGGCAATACCAGACCTCTGTGACCTTACAGCTGCAGCTGCGATTTTGGTGTAACACCCCGAATTTTAGAATGTTGTTCCTGGGGTGTTGTTAAGACTTCCAGGGCCGCTTTTGACATCACTTTTTTTAGTTGATCAGCAGCCTAGATGCTGATGGAGTTGGGGATGATCTCTGGATCAAGGACATCATATAAGAAATGTCTCGTCTTGTTGCGTTCTTTAATGACTTCGCTTATTTTCTCAAGTTCATCCGCCATCCTGAAAGGAATGAAATGCACTACAACATGCTCATCTTGAGTTGGAATAAGAAGTTTGATACAAGTCGGCCTAATCAACCCTTCACTTTGACATTGACCAGATTTTTCTACCAATAGGCATAGTCAGCCACACTTACCGCCAAAGGACGGCAGCAAGGTTCTAGTCGACTAATAATGTACAAAATTCTCCTGATTGGTGCTCAATCAACCATGAATGGTTCCACTAGGCATTGAATTGGACCGCAGTGACTCCTATTGCTCAACTGACTGACTCAGCTCCTATTGGTTCCAGCGTCGAGTGCGTAGTCATCGGAACCAATCAGAATACCTGTTACTCATTAACGAGTAGAATGATTGGCTGATGGGAAAGGTCATATTCAGGGTTAGGGTCAGCCTTATATCATTACACAGAGAATACACGCCCGATGATTACGCCATTGATTTTCAAGCTGATTTTGCGTTGCGACTTGCTTTGCAACTGGGCACTCGATCACCGTAGTGGACTCGCTAGGCCTGATTTCCACCAATGGCGAACATGTGGTCAATTTCAGTCGGCAGTCGGTCGGCGACCGGTATCAGTTCCTTGCGATCGTATTCAATCGCAGGTAGCAGGTTGCAAAGCAAGTCGCAACGCAGAAAATCAGCAGTGGATTCCCAGCTAGAGCAGAGTAAATAACTCACTCCTGTGCTGCTTTTCGCGCTTCCGGCACGTGCAGATAGACGACTTCGAAATCTCCAAGTCGCTTTGTTCCTCTTGTGCTCAATATCTTCACAACGAGTACAGTATCCAGGACGACCTGCTTGCCGGGCACGCATTTCATGATGTCCTCCTCCGTCCTCGGTTTCTACAAATTGAACGGACGAAGTAAATAAGCACACGCACTGTGACACAAAGTAGTTTAATAGTACAGTAGCCGGCATTCTTATGGCTGATCGTGCATTGTTACGCAACTGAGCCTGAAACGCAAGTTACATGTACGTCTCCATTGAGAGTCAAAGAAAGCCTGATGAAAGAGGACAAATCGTTGATGACTCAAGGTGAATAAACAAATATAGGCTACATATACCTTGTCTGTTGGCGGCTTTCCCTCAAGCGAGCCTGGGTAGTTGGGGACGAACGCGTACTCATCGTACTGAGAGAAGTTCACAGCAGCGTGTGTCACACTGCAGGTGAAGATAATGCTAGTCAGAGTTCGTGACAGCTCATCCTTCGTCTCGAATTTGCCGTCACCGGGGACACCCTGGAGACATGAGAAGATGCTTTGAAGCTCATACTGGACGGTGACCTTCCTCCTCTCTCTGTGCAGGCCGCATGTATGCCTACGTACAGTAGGCCTACCTAATTCTATTTCCGGCGTCAAATACGGAGAAGTAGCTTGAACGTTCCATTATCAAAATAGATACGCCCGAATTTTCGAGTCTTAGAATTGTTAGAAATCAAAACTATTATCTTCTCTAACGTCCCTTCCCCAATCATACCTTTAGTTCAATGCCATCAGGATAAGGGGCAGTCATTTCATACGCCCATTGCTGAAGTTCTCGATCATCCCTCACGACATCGTCGCTCTCTGAAAGTAGACAGTGCTATAAAATGACGACGACTATCCTTGAAAGCAAAGGAATTCACTGTCAGATGCAGCGCGGCGCTGCCATACCACTTCTCTTTTTCGGCATGGTACAGATACATGTAGTTTCGTACAAGTAGACACATCGATGTTACGATTTAATGAACTATGAGCAAGAAGTGAATGCAATGTGGCATCTATGGGTGTGACTATACGCTGATATTGACATACATGTACATGTATCTGTAAGCCTGATCGAAAGTGTCGCATGTGAATTATCTTTTTGTATTTAAATGATGCAACCTTAGTAAGTTCCTATCGAGGTCACTCACCGTAGAATAAATCCACCATCTTTTTGACATATTTTTCGATAACTCGCCATGTAAGCAAAGCATCATCTCTGTAGTGATAGTTGGGCAGAGCATCTTCGTCGTCAACCTAGAGGGAACGAGTAAATTGATTAAAAAAATAGGGAAGTAGTTGGTGATGACGTAACAAACGAGAGTTGGGAAATATGGCATGGATAGAATGAACTGCATTGCATCCATCGTGCTGCGCTTTCTAATCAAGCTTCCTTGTAATGACAGCAATGACAATGAAAGCCAACTACCGGGTACACTACTGTTTTTCATTAAGAAATAATAGCCGATCATAGTTGAGCTTAGCTCTCTCCCCACCTAATCCAAAAAGTAGAATAGAAGGCTAATCGTTGTTTAGAAGCATTACATGAGTATGACACAATCTTCAAAAGGCTTACCCCGCGTTTCTTTAAGTCGTTAACGAGGTCAGCATTGGTGTCCATTCTCCACATCGACGCCCTGCAAAGCACAAAATTTGGAAAATGTCGGTGGTTTCCCATGTTGTCAAACACCAACGGTCATCAGTCTTTGGAGAAAAGGTTCAGTTTAGTCGTGTTTTTTCCAAAATTTACGAAAGCCGAAACAAAAACAAACAGGTGATAAACGACCGAGATTAGCTTACCCCTTTGCAATGAATTTCAACATCCCATCACATCCGCAAGACATTGTGCTATCCACATGTCCACCCTCCGAAATCAGTAAAGCGAGACCACGACTGCAAGAGATTGGACACCAGTCAGACTGGAAGATTCCTCAAAAGCAATTGATATTTCTTAGGTCAGGACGAGCAAGACAGCTTCTGTCTCGTCTTTTGGACCATACTGAGATTCGAACTCATGACGATACCAGTGGAAAGGTTAGTCCTATAAAACTGATGTCAAGTAGCACGTGAGCCACTGGACTTCCATCTTGCCTTGACAAGCGTTCCTATCACTCCTACTCTCGCTCGGGCAACGCAGTTCGAAGGGCGAAGTGACAGCCTTGATATGCCAAGATGCTGGCCTTCATATGTTGCTTTTGGTGTTATAACAGACAAGACAAGACTCATCAAACTTACGCATCAATGGCTATTAGATAAAGAAAGTGCGGAGCTAGAAGTTTGAATATTGGGTGAGAAGGGGATAGGTTCCGATGAGTGCAAACGCTGACGCTTTCCATCTTCAAGTGCGTGAAACCTGGAAAGGGAGACGATGTTTCGGATGAATTTCCCGTGAGATGCGGTTAATATTACTATTATATATTACTTTCTCCATTGTCATCATTACCGCACTCGAAAGGTTTCAAAACATGAAATTACATTTTGTATGCACCTGTTCAGTGGTCCCAGCGCTCACCCTCTGATATTAACCCTGGATTGGAATCGCACAGACTGTGCCACGTGACAATGTACCGATATGTCAATGTTACAGT